>JBBYHM010016840.1:0-10931 GCA_038381775.1 Adansonia rubrostipa
AATCTCCTATCATCATCTTCAACCTTGCTAGCCGCTTGTTTTCATCCATAATCATCATCTCCATCATCATCAGTTGATCACTTTTTTCTTTTGGTTCTATATAATAAAATGCTTATTGATACCGTAAATGGCTTAGATCTCTAGCTATCTAAGCTATTCGTGCTATATTCATATTTTATCATATCAAAATCATGTTTAAGATATTTTATATTTATAAAGATTTTGATATATTAATAATTTTTGTTATATAATTTTTCAAACTTATATTTATATCATACCATATATTAAATACTTTAATCATATAATATTTGTATAATTATATATAAAATTATCATGTCTATGTTTAAATCTTTAAATGTTGTCTTTTATCTTTGTATTTTTCAAATTGAGCAATAAAAGAATCAATAAAATTTTCTCGGATTTCATAATCCATCTCTCATCCAATCACCCCAAAAAGAATCTAACTCAAGATCAAGCTGAAAAATTCAAATCTTAGCTGTAAAATATTATTTTATTATTATTGTTGATTTCCCTTTCTTGTTTAAATGTATTTTTTTTAATCTTAATTGAAAATAAGATAAAATAAAATAAAATAAAATAAAATGCTTTGAACAACTATGATGAAATGATTAACTGTTGCCTAATTTTATTTAATCAGTTTAGACCTGTTTTGTGTTTTGATTTTCATGATTAGTCTAGACTAATCAAATAAACCAAAGGGTACATTTCAAACTTTGTATTATTTTTTCTGTATTCTAGTGACATTTAAGATATAATATATTCATATAAAATTTGATACATTAATAATTTAAGTTATATAAATTTATATACATTAAATTTTAATGTATCACACTTATATTGTTTTATTTTATATCATATATTAATTATTCTTTTATGAGTTAAATACTTATATGTAAAGGTGTCCATGAACTGGGTCGAGCCCTGCCTAAAAAAATTGAAATCCTTGCTCAGGCCTTATTTTTGGCCCCACTTGGCCCACCCAATTAGGCTCATTTTATTATTTATTCTATTAAAAATATTTTTTATTAATATTTATATATTTTATAATTAAATTTAAATAAAAATATATTATCTTAATATAAAAATACTATTCTAAAAAAATTTGTCAATTTAATATTTGTTCTTTCATTTCATTTTGCATATTGATCTTTTAGATTAATACGATTAATCAAACGCTAACATGACAATTAACAATAAATGAGAGTTTGACACGCGATAAAAATGCTATATCATCAATAAAAAAAATTTGAAAAATAGAAAAATTACAATTTTTTTTTAATTTTTATTGTTTTGAAAAATTTTTTATGCTGATTTAATATTTTTGCAATGTGTTAAGTTCTCGTGGTTGTTAATTGCCACCTCAACTTTTGACAAACGTGTTAATCCAAAAAGTAATATGCATAAGGAAATAACAATTTAAATATTGAATTATTAATTTTTTTATATATTAAAATAAAAATTGAGTCAAAATATAAGGATCAAATAAATATTAAATGATATTATTATTATTATTATTATTATTATTGTTATTGTTATATTCCTGCGATGTCAAAAATTTTCGGTGATTTTATAACTTTCTGTCGGTCAAAGTCAACGCTTTGTATAAAACTTAATTCACCAACAACATCGATTCCTCAACCCTCATGGGTTCCCATAGTATAGACAAACATTAAAGTACTGACAATTTATTAATTATCCTATTTGCTCAAAAATTAAATGCATAAAAAGATAGCATTAAAAGGTATGAATACTCACAACTTAAAAATTTACGAAATTATAGTTTATTATAATTTAATTGTGAATTATAAATCTCCTTCAACTACGAACTTGATGGTCTATCTAATTAATTGATTATCGATGAAACCCTCACCTAAGTTTTAAATATAAAGCCATCTCTTTATTAATAAATGTAATTTTATGCTATTAGTTTTATTTATTTTTTTTCATTATTGATGTCCATCAGAATTTTAATATAAATGGTAAGCTGTCTATAACAAATAAGTTGTTGCTCTTAAAGGGTTATAAATTATTTTTAAATTATTAAAAAAATTATAATTATAATAATATTTATTATATTATTTAATAAAATATATAAATAAAAAAATTATAATTATGATGGCTGCAATATTTATTATTTTCACTTGTAATCGGTAAATACTATAAAAAAAGCATGTTTTTTTCTGTCCTTTGCACAGCCGCAATATTCGATAAATATTTGACTCCATAATGTACGACCAGGCCATCAAATTGTAGTATTTTCAAAGGTCAAAATGAAGAACAATAATGGTTTCAACTAGAAATGTAATACGTATTCTTTGTTTTCTGACTTAAAAAAACAGTAGATAACCGCCAGTGTAGCCACCGTTGGAAATCAACCAAATCTCTTTCATTTGTTTATGAACCCCTCCACTGTTGAAAATGCAGCTAACCGGTTTTGACGATTTGTTTTCGCCACCTACGATGGGATGCCATAACTATAAAAGGGGGATCGATGGTGGAGGGTAAGTGTCAAAGAGTTTTGAATAATTTGTGGCTTCATCTTGTCTATCTAAAGCTAGATTCAAACACTATGGCTTCACTACCAAACGAACAAAACATTGCATCAAATCATGAAGAAGATGACATCTTGCAAGGCATGCACTTTGCTTCCATTTCATCACTTCCTTTTTCTTTGAAAGTTGCCATTGATCTTGGCCTGTTGGAGATCATAGCCAAAGCCGATACTCCTAGTGGCATGCTGACGCCTGTTGAGATTGCCTCTCAGCTCCCTACCAGTAACCCAGATGCTCCATCCATTATTCCTCGAATTCTGAGACTTCTTGCTACTCACTCTATCTTGACATGCAATCAAGTCACCGCTGAAGATGGTAGCACCCAGAGATCATATGGCCTTGCATCCGTAGGCAAATATTTCCTTCAAAATGAGGATGGAATTACCTTTGCTCCATTGCTACATATCTATCTTGAAAAATATATTGCCGAATGTTGGTTAGTCTTCTTCATTCCTAATTTTTTTTCTGTATCTATATCACATCAGATTGTATGTTGTAATTCGATAGTTATGTTTTTTAATCCATCATGTTCTTGATGATAATTTTCATCAAATTTTCACTAATTACTGGAAATACTTGAAAGCTGTAACATTGGATGGTGGGTTCTCATGTGTGAAAGCATTTGGGGCGCACTTATTTGAGCTGCTTGGAAAAGATGATGAAATGTCTAAAATATTCAATAGAGCAATGTCCGTTTACACCACTCTTATCATGAACCAAATTCTTGAAACTTGCAAGGGATTCGAGGGTGTAAGCCAAGTGGTTGATGTGGGCGGAGGGTAAGGTACAAATCTTAAGCTCATAGTTTCCAAGTACCCAAAAATTAAAGGTGTTAATTTTAACTTACCTCAAGTCATCAAAGATGCACCAATTTACCCAGGTAATATTTTAATTTATTTATTTTTGTTGCATGTGACTCCAAATTACAACCCATCTAATCCAACATATACGACTTATATTAGGTCAAGTTTAGACATAATTTTTTTTTACTACAATATAGTTTAATAGTATTTTTTTAATAATTTTTTTCTTCATAATATAGAGGTGAAGCATATAGCAGAAGATATATTTACAACAATTTCTAAAGCCGAAGTTATTTTTATGAAGATTAGTACTTAAAAATATTTTAGTTTGAACTTTAAAATTAATTAAATTAATTCATGAAATTAGGTAAAGAAATCACATTTAACAAGTTTAGGATTTGAAGTTCAATATTTATATTCCTTTCTTTTATTCTTAATATGCTGCTTCTATTACTTCATTGATTTTTGAATTCAAAATCATACATATATATATATATATATTAAGGATGGTTAATTTATCATTGTTTACATGTTTTTTCAGTCGATGCTTCATGATTAGGGCGATGACCGATGCTTGAAGTTATTGAAAATTTGTTATGATGCAGTACCTGAGAATGGTAAAATTGTACTCATGGAATCCCTGATAGAAGACGTACCTCAAAGTGACATAGTGACAAGGAAGATCCTTCAACGAGACCTTGGCTTGCTTCACATTCTTCCTGGTGCTAAGGAAAGGACCAAGAAAGAGTTCGAGGCATTGGCGAAACAAGCTGGATTCTCTTCTTTGAAAGCTGTTTGTCGTGCTTATAATCATTGGGTTATGGAAATACGCAAAGTTGATGTCAATGACTCGGCTTAATCCATCATCTTCTTCAACCTTGTTAGCTGCTTGCTTCTTTTTTTTTTTTTTTTAAGAATAAAATGTCTATCCATGTATCATATAGCTTACATCTGTAGCGATCTAGGCTCTAATGTTTAAGTGTGGTGTTTTTTATTTGTTATTATTTTTACTTGTAATGTGGTCTTTGTTTCTGTATTTCTAAATTAGGTAATAACAGAAGCAACTTATTCTTGCTCTTTAATTTGTCAAATCCTTCTGAAAAACTTCACAACCCCGCCTCTGCTATGAAAAAGATGTAAAATAACTTTCGTTTATGACATACAAAGTATTTACTTCCAAAAAGCCTGCTTTACTTGGGATCAATCACAAAATGTTATATTATTATTATTATTATTTAAAAATATTAAAATATTTATTTATATTAATATTCATAAGTTTTATACTTATATTTAAATAAAAAATTTTGAGTTTGATGTATTGATAGTGTAATATACTGACTCAAATGATATTGTTTTATTAAAAGTTTTTAAAAATAAATATTAATGATTTTTTTAATGAGATAACATCATCTGTTTCACTAACAGTGTATGGATATACATATTGTTAGTATATCAGAGATAAATACAAAATTTTTTATTAATTAAATAGTGAATCATGTTGAATTGAATAAAACAAATGTCATACTCAAATTTACTACTGCATACATCACAAAATTTAAAAGAATTAAAGAGTATAAATAATCATCTCTAGAAGATGGAATATTATCTCTAAAAAAAATTTTCATTTGAAAAATTGTTTTTAATAGTCATTCTTTAAAATTATTTTTTTTTTGAAAAGTTTTGAAGAAGACATTTATAGGGTTAAATTAAGGTATTTGTTTCCAATACTATTAAATACAAGATAGAGAAGATGTTTTTTATCGTCTTCTGATCTCATTCGTAAAATCATTTATTTTGTCGAGATAATTAAGTACTGTAGGCATGCTTCTAGGTTATGAAATGTGTTTATAGTTAGATTACGTTTGGTTCACTAGAATAAAATAGAGTTATAATTGAACAGTTATTCTATAGGAATAGAATAGAGCAAAAATGGAATGGAATAACTTATGCAGTAGTTTGATTCAGTAGAATAGAACAGTATGTGATTCAAATCCTCGACAAGGGATTCAAATCCCTTAAAGTAATTTTTTATTCCGCCTAAAGTCAAAATAGTTATTTAGGAGGCACTGAATTATTATTCAGTAATTTTGTAAAATAAAACTATAATCGATTATTTTATGAAATAGTCATTCTACGAATTGAATAATCACATTATTATAACGCATTAAAAATGCTCATAACAAGATCCTTATTTCAGGAAACCAAATTTATAGTTTTTTTTTTTTGTAATCTTGTAGCCTTGCTTTTGAACTTTTCTATTCAAAGATTATTACTTTGAAGTATCTCATCAACAAAACAAAACAAGTATTAATCATGATTTCAATTTGTATAATCAAACATTATTTGTCAGTCCTTCGTATAACCCAATGTCACAATGCTGACCATTGCCGGTTCCTCACAATTTTCAGAGCCTCTTTCAAGAAATTTCCGTAGCTAGCTACCAAGTGAAGCCAAACTATAAATAGGGCCTTAATTTAATTAGCCAAAACCGAGAATCAATCAAAGAATTAACTAAAATCCTTTTAAGCTTTCAAAAATGACTTCCAACAAGTTTCTCATCATGCTCACCATTGCTGCAATATTTCTTCCTGCAATGGCAATGGCAAAGATTTTATCGTCGGGATGACAGTGGATGGACGATCAATTTCGATTATCAAGCTTGGGCAAAGGATAAAGTATTTTGTTTTGGCGATAAATTAATTATTATTTTTATACGAAATCCGATTTATATGTTCATCTTTAAGAACAGATATTTAATAAGTTTAATATTTGAATTTCAAAATCTATAAAAAAATTTTATTTTCCTTATGAATAAGCTAAATATACATATAATTAGATCCATTTCTATATTAGTTTAATATTTTGGGTTGATCTTTTTCTTCTTTCATTGTCATATTTTTTTTTTACCTAAATTTTTGTAGTGTTTCAATACCCTCAAAGATATCACAATGTGTTCAAAGTAAATGGTACAGCCTTCAAGAATTGTGACATTCCACCGGCAAACGAAGCTCTCACCTCCGGGAATGACAAAATAGTTCTTAAAAACCCAGGAAGAAAGTGGTACACCTAAGGTGTTAGCAACCATTGTGCTGATTATGGCCAAAAGCTTAAAATCACGGTCCTATATTCATATGGCCGGGCACCAACACCAGCCCCAGCACCAATGTTTGAACCTTGGCCGCCACCTTCAGTGCCAGCAACACCACCTGCACCTTGGGCACCAGCCCCAGCACCAACTACACCTCTAGTGCCTGCAACACCAACTGAACCTTGGGCACCAGCCCCAACACCAATTCCTGATCGTTGGGCACCAACTCCGAAATCTTGGACACCGACTCCACCTTCAGTGCCAGCAACACGGCTACACCTTGGGCACCAACCCCAGCAGCAACTCTCTGGAACCTTGGGCACCAGCTGCCCCTGCACCAGTTTTTGAACCTTGGACACCAACTACACCTCCAGTGCCAACAACACCAACTGAACCTTGGGCTCCAACCCTAACACCACCTTCTGAACCTCGGGCACCAGGCCCTGCACCAACTCCTAAACCTTGGACACCAACTAGACCGTCAGCGCCGGCTACACCTTCAGTGCCAGCAAAACCAACTGAACCTTGGGCACCAGCTCCAGCACCAATTTCTGAACCTTGGGCACCAACTACACCTTTAGTCCCAGCAACACCAATTGAACCTTGGGCACCAGTCCCACACTCCTGAACCTTGGACACCAACTACACCTTCAGTTCCAGCAACGCCAACTGAACCTTGGGCATCAACTCCTACACCTTGGGCACCGACTCCATCTTCACCTCCAACAACAACTCCTACTGCACCTTGGTCGCCACCAGCTTCATCTCTTTATCCATGGATTTGATTAGCCACTCTGGAGTCATGTGTTCATGGGATCATGCTTTAACGGTTGGTAGCTATATAAGGAAGCAATATACTCCAATGATTTTGATTGTCACCCACATTTTTTATCTGTTATTGCTCGCAAATAATACTCTTTATTGCTTTTCTAAGTTTATTTGTAGGTTTTTTGAGATCCGATATTGTCTTTTACCATTGATTACAAATTAATAATACAAGGGTGCCGCGTTATTTGATTTTACTAAGGATAAAATATTTAAAAAAATTCTTAAATAATTTTATTTTTCTTAAAATTTTCAATAATTTATTTTTTTTCATTCTATTTGATAACTTAAATTTTAGTTAATAGATAATATTCAAGAAAAAAGTGTTGAAACAGTTAAATAGGTAGAGAGCTACCAAAAAATACTAAGTGGATTTTATTTAGAAATTTATAATTTAATTAAATTATCCTTTTTTGTTATAAAAAGAATATATTTAAATTAACCCATTTAATTTTTTTCTGGAACAATATGAAATATTATATTAATAAGATTAAAATTGTTAAATAAATAATTTTCAAACGTCAACGTATTCAATATTTTAATTTTTAGTAATATACTAAATATTTTTTATATAAAAATTTAATACTTAATAAATTTAGTATTTCAGTTTATCAAACAACATCTAAATCTATGTATTTTTTTTACACGAATAAGTTATTATCATTTAATTTATACTCAAATAAGTTTTTATTAAGCAAAATATTGATTTAAGTCAAGAGTTTCTTTAGATATAAATTAAAAATTAAGGTTTATTTATTTACAATTTACAGGTTAAGGGTTTATTTGGTTGTCATAAAAATATGACGACTTATCTAAAAAATGAGAAAATTCAAGTTTTTTTTTTTTTTTGTTATTTCAATTTTTTGATGTTTAATTTTTATAGGATTCATATAACACAGAGCCATGATCAATTGAAGCTATTAGAGCGAACAGGAGATGATCAAATTTGCAAACAATAAGTTACCTAAATCCGAATAGCATAATTTTCATTTTTCTTGTTGAAATTACAAATTAAGTACAACTTAGCTTAAGAGGAAAACATTGGCAATATTGCTGTACATAAGTTCCAACTAAAACTGGCAAAGGGAATTGCAACTATCATGATTTACAAAGCTATCCCTTTATTCCTATTTATTATTGAACTTTGACATGATGATGTGCCAGCTGAATCTGTAACATTCCCAGCAGCACCTGAAATGATAGAAATTTCTTTAGGCATTACCAAGTAAAGAATGCCGTTGATGAACTTTGCTTGAATTTGGTTTCGTTGACAATCTTCTGAAACTGGAAATTCTTTCCTCAATCGGCCTTTTACCATTTTATCTTTCATGCAATTCGCGTCCTCCAGTAATTGTTAAGATCCCAGAACTGCTAAATTTAATTTTCAATTGTTGCCGTTTAAATCCTGCATTGGTTTTTGGGTCGAAAAAGACTACTTAGACATTAAATTAAATCTGATAATTCGTATTTTACATCATATTTGTATATTTTATTATATCATAATTATCTTTGAGTAGTACAGAATTTAAAGGAATTGAAGATGATTAATAATTGTCTTTAAAAAATGAAATATCATCCTTGATAAAAAGAAAAATCATCTCCAATAGTTACTCTCCAAAATTGTGTCTCTAAATAGTTTTGAAGATAATATTTATCATAATAATGTAAAATTGAAGATAAATAATATTTTTTATTATCTTTTATTGCATCCCTAAAATTCTCTTATTTTATAGTGAGATATATTATATTTATATAAATTTTGAGATATTAATAATTCATATTATATAAATTTTAAGATATTCATCTATTTATATATTCATGTCATATTTTACTTATCATATCCATATTATATTATATATAATCATGTTTAATATTACTTGATCTATACTAAATTGCTCATTTGAAAATTAAAGGAAAAACATATAGCTATTGCTTGGAAGATGGACCTCGAGGGTGTTGCTCCTTTGCCCTTTTCCATTTGCAGAAGGGCAACATGTAGCTATCACTTGGAAGATGGACCTCGAGGGTGTCACTCCTTTGCTCCCTTTTCCAATTGCACAAGGCCTTAAAATCTTCATAAGAGCTTAAATCTTATTTAGAGGATAAGAAGATTAAATTACGTGTGTGTCTCTGTGTGTGTGTGTGTGTATATATATATATGTATAGAGAGAGAGAGAGAATATTCCTTTTGTAATTTCTAAGCTAAGAAACCTTTTGAGAAAGCTGCCATAAGAGTTTTCCTTTTGTGTTTTTTTTTTTTTTTTTGGGAATAGAATGATTTTCTATTTGCTTTTTGAAGATTAGATTTCTTTTTAATTTATGATTTAGTTCAATTAATTCATATAATTATTTTTAAAAATTAATATTCAGTATATTTGAAGTTTGAATTTTAACTTTCGTAAACTCTTCTTTTGTTTTCGAAGTTTGACTTCTTTTATAAAAAAAAATTAATATTCTTTTTATTTTTAGTTAGATTTTTTTTATTTTAAGAAAAATTTGAATAAGCTGCCATAAGAGTTTTCCTTTTTTGTTCCTTCTTAGAAGAAATGATTCCTTACTTGCTTTTGGAAGATTAGGTTTCTTTTAAATCTATTACTTAGTTCAGTTGATTCATATAGTTACTTTTAAAAAAACGATACTGAATAAATTTAAAGTTCGAAAATTTGACCTCTTTTATATATAAAAAAAGAAAGACAGATTACGTTTCGTTTTATTTTTCAATTAGGTTTATTTTTCAATCAGGTTTTTCTTCTTCATTTTGTTTGAATTAAAATATGATAGTTGAATTTTTTTTATCAATTTAAGTTTTTGAGATAATTGATCACTTAATTACATGATAACAAAGTTTTTGAGTTTAATTTTTTTTCTTTCAATGTTTTACGTGCAAGCTGATTCATCTTTCATCTAATTTACATATGAAAAATATACCGAAACTTAAATATAATAGTTGAGTTTTTTATTTGTTAACTAGCAATCAACTTAATATACTTGAAGAAACTATATTGCTTTTTATTCATGAATCCTGATTTTTATTAACCCTTTCGGCATGTTCAAGTACCTTTTCCCTTTTTACAAAGTTCCAATTCCTGTCTGTAACAAAGCCATCTTTCTTCACATAAAGCACTAAGTGTTTGTAGGATTTATAAGACAGATCGTGATTTGAAAATTTTTAATTATTTTATTTAAGTTTAATTTAGATTTAAAGTTAGTTTGTTGGTTTATTTTTGAGTTTTTTTAAAATAATAAAATATTAAAAATTATTATTATATTAATATATATTATTTTATAATTAAATTTAATAATAAATTTTTTTTTATCAATTGAGTAATAATTCAGATTGAATCAAGTCAACTTGAATAAAAGAATATCATATCCGGTGAACGAGGAAAGATCCATTTAAAATAATTTTAGCCTTTTTCCAACATGTAAACGAGCAAAAATCAGTATTAAAAACAGATGAATAGTTCTTTCATTTCATAAACTGAAAAACATGGTTCATGATAATTCTTTTTTTTCTACAGGTTTTTGCATTAAAAACCTGAGACACAAACAAGCTGGAAAATAAGTCAACAACAATGTGGAATTTCTATGCATCAATAATCATGGGACCATAAAATTTGTACACATAAAATAACACAGTGA
>JBBYHM010016851.1:0-10931 GCA_038381775.1 Adansonia rubrostipa
TCCTTTGAATATTTATGATTTGTGGGAGTGAGAATTGGCATAAAACCACACCGGTGTCGATAAAAATATCCGACCACAAATTTCTTGAGTTTTTTCAAAAAAATCTTAGAAAATTCCTAAAAACAGAAAAATTAACCTTAAGATCATCCGCAGAGGTAATTTCCAAATTTTGTTAAGAACTTGTTCAAAATAAAAATGTTTCCTTCATAGATTCGTCCTTTTTAATAAAGAAATTAGATTTTTCCATCATACGTATATACAGTCATTTACATATAACTGATTAAAATTATAAAAATGTGAAACCGTTATGGTGGAAATTGATCTCCATCAGAGCGGCCACTACATTTTCGTTCTTAGATACTTGGGACTTTTAGGGACAAACAGTTAGAATGAAAATTAGTGTCTAAAGCTGCCCCTCTTTGTCCATTGCCAAGAACTAGTGATAGTATAAATACCAAATAGACACAATTTCATCTGGACACAAAGCACAAGAAAAATAAGATATGAACATATATGTTAGAGCTTACTGATTAGAAGGGAAACTTTTAACCTACGGTGAAGTTAATATTAAAAATGAGTTGGGGCAAAAATGCACAAGCCAACCAATAAGACAAATTGACTGGGACCAAGTAATCAGGTCAACAAATAAAATGAGTTACCCAGGACTGAGCTGATGTGTAGAAAAAGGATACAAAGGTAATACCTAAGGTTAAATGTAACAAGTTCAATGAGGGCTGAACCATTACGTCGATGAGATACAAAAGGGAGTTTGACTAGGGCAAAACCATAATGTCAAATGACAGAGAAAGAAAGTTTGAAAATGGCTAAACCATCACATCAAATGAAATGAAAAGGGGGTTTAACTAAGGTTAAGCCATCACATCAAATGAAAGTGAAAAGAAGGTTTAACCAGGGCTAAACCATCACGTCAAACAAAATGAAAAAAGAGTTTGACTAAGGCTAAACCATCATATCAAACAGAGGTAAAAAGAAGTTTGACCAGGGCTAAACCATCACGCTAAATAGAGGTGAAAAAAAGTTTGATTAAGGTTAAACCATCACATCAAATGAAATAAAAAAAAGTTTGACTAGGGCTAAACCATCACGTTAAATGAAATAAAAAGAGAGTTTAACCTGGGTAAACCATTACGTCAAACAGAGGTGAAAAGAAGTTTGACCAAGGCTAAACCATCACGTTAAGCAGAGGTGAAAAAAAGTTTGACTAGGGCTAAACATCATGTCAAGTAAAATGAAAAGAAGTTTGATCAGGGCTAAACCGTTACATCAAACAGAATAAAAAGGGAGTTTGAATAGGGCTAAACCATCACGTCAAATAGAGGTGAAAAGAAATTTGACCAGGGCTAAACCATCACATTAAACAAAGGTAAAAAGAAGTTTTGACCAAGGCTAAACCATCACATCAAATAAAATAAAAAGAAGTTTGACCAGGGCTAAACTATCACGTCAAATGAAATAAAAAGGGAGCTTTACCAAGTAAAAAATAGCAAGACTTGATCGAGTATAGAAAAGTAAGTAAGAATTTGACCAAGTACGATCGATTGGAGACAAACCTTAATAAGGTTAAAATAATCTGATATTTAAGATCTTTACGGAAAGCTTGACTTACCTTTTGATTTTGAAGCAGTATCCATTCTAATAGCTTTTTTTTCTTGCTTCATTGCTTTAAACCTATGAATTACATTATTATGAATGTGGATGCATGGTGAATGTGCATGGATTTTCATGATTGGATTTATTCCTCATTTTACTATTTTTCATTCATTTTCTTTTTAAATCGTGATTCAACCCATTTCAAAAGCCTAAAAACATCTTCAGAAAGCATGGAGAATTTTTTTGGTAATAAGGGGCCAGTCTTGAATTTGACATTATCTTTAAGGAAACAATTATTCTTGCCCTTTGAGAAATTTAGATTATGATGCACCAACGTCATCTAGTGATTGAAAGAGAATAGTATGATTAAGAATGTGTATGGGATGCCCCTTATGGTCGTGTGGTGCATCAATACCACTTAGTGGTTGAAAAAAATGATATGATTAAAAATATGGGCGATGTTCCTGCCCCAAGAAAAAATAGGACTTTATGATGCATCAATACCATTTAGTGGTTGAGAAAAAAGGATATGATTGAAAATGTGAGCGATGTCCCTACCCCGAGAGAAAATAGGACTTTGTGATGCATTATTACCATCTAGTGGTTAAGAAAAAAGGATATAATTGGAAATATGTGGGGGATGCCCTCTTTCGATCCATCTGTGGTTTTCAGAATGTAACAAGACCTGATGTTTCCATTAACTCCCTTGCCAGCCGAAACAAAATGATGAATATCTTCTAAGAGGTTAAGTTTCTTCCATCGTTAGAATGTTATCTAAGATTGTTAGTTATCCACCTTTAACGCTTCCTAAAACATTTGAAGGCATTAAGATGTGAACCAAGATTTTTGTACTATTTTGACCTCATTCCAAAGTCACTCAAAGAAATTAGTCTGTTATCTATTTTAATCAATCTTTATTTCTTTAAGTCATTAATTATCATTTAGCAAAAAATGCTCGCATGATAAAAAAGATAGTCTAACAGAGGTTGCATTTCAAGGAAAAAAAGTAGAATATCCCCATTTGTTTTAACAAAAATAATGGTAAAAAACCTAAGAAGAGATTCACAAAGATAATGGTAAATGTTGAAGAAAAGGTCTAGAAAACTGAATTCAGATCTTCAAAGATTTCTTCTGAATAGAATATCTACTTCTGTATAGATCCATCTTTTAGAGATGTGTTTGATCATATTATGCCTATGATTTGATAATTTTTTTCTTTGCTTGAGCCACCCTTTTGAGTTTTCAACTTGAACCTCCCTCTTATATCGCTTTTAATCGAACGCCCTATTCAGGCTTTTGTTCGATTTTTTTATTTGTTTTTTTAGTTTGTTTTTTGTGTTTTGTTTTATTTTTCTTAAGCGTAGTATTTCTTTACACTATCTGCATTAACGAGATTTGGCAAGACATCTCCATCCATTTTGGCAAAGATTAATGCGCTTCCTAAGAATGCCTTGTAAACTACATAAGGCCCTTCCCAATTGGGTGCCCATTTACCTTATGGATCTCTTTGTATCGAAAGGATTTTCTTCAGTGCCAGTTCTTCTTCATGAAATTGTCTTGGATGAATCTTCTTATCATAGGCCTTCATTATCCTTTTTTGGCATATTTGCCCATACTGGATCACTTTCAACCTTTTTTCTTCAATAAAGTTTAATTGTTCGTAACGATCTTGTACCCATTTAGCTTTTTCCAATTTGGTTTCCATTAATATTCAAAGTGATGGGATTTCAACTTTAATTGGTAGTACTACCTTTGTGCCATACAGCAATGAGTAAGGTGTTACCTCAGTTGAGGTCCATACTGAGGTTTGATAAGCAAGGAGAATGAATGAAAGCTTTTCATGCCAATCTTTATAAGTTTTCACCATTTTTCCCACAATCTACTTAATATTTTTGTTGGCAGCTTCTATGGCCCTATTTATCTTCAGACGATATATGACTAAATTATGATGAGAGATTTTGAGCTAGATACAGACCTCTATCATCGATTTATTATTAAAGTTAAAGGCATTATCTGTTATAATTCTTTCAAGGACCCCTAATCTGCCAATGATATTAGCCTTTAGAAATTTCATCACCACTAATCTTGTGACGTTTGCAAAAGAAATGGCTTCCATCTATATGGTGAAATAATCAATGGCCACCAATATGAAACAATGCTGGGTCGATGCTACAGGAGTAATAGGTCTGATGACATCCATACCCCATATAGAAAAAGGCCATGGCGCAGTTATGACAAGTAACGATGAAGGTAAGACATGAATCTTGTTGGCATATATTTGACACTTATGGCATTTTTGAGAGTACTTGATACAATAACTGTCTATAGTCATCTAAAAGTAGCCCAATCTCATGATTTGTTTTGCCATCTTGTGTCCATTGGCATGAATCCCATAAATCCCTTCATGTACTTCTTCTATTATTTTCTTTGCTTTCGAAGCATCAGCATACCTTAACAATGTTTGGTCGAAACTTTTCTTTTAGAAAATCTCTACATCTAAGACAAAATTCAGTGCCAGCCTTCTTAAGGTTTTGTTATCAGTTTCTGAGGCATTTGGCAGATATACTCGATTTTTTAAATAATTTTGATATCGTGATACCATGAAAGGCCATTTACCTTAATCTCAATGTTGTGACAGTATGCAAGGAATTCATAAATACTAATGTCAATGGGTATCACCTCTTACCCTTTGTTTACTTTGAACATCAAAGCCAAGGTGGCTAAAACATCCGCCATTTGATTATCATCAAAAAATAGATGAATAAAGTCCACTTCTTTAAATTCTTCTAGTAATTCTAGAATCAATGTTTTATATTGCTGCAACCTTGGGTCTCATGTTTCCCATTCTCCATGCAGTCAGTAAATTACCATGGCTGAATCTTCATAGACTTTCAATACTTGAGCCTTCTTTTCTAATGCTACTCGAAGCCCCATAATATAGATACAATAAAAAATTATTCAGGCTATAAAAAGTTAATAATCCTCTTTTGGAGATATTAAAATCGCATCGATTCCATGGCCCAATGCATTTGATGCTCCATCAAAATACATTTTCCATGTAAATCCTTTTGATAACTCTTCTTCTTCTTTAATTGTAATATTCATCAAGTTTGCTTCTTTTTTAATCATAATATTCATCAAGTCCTTATCAGGGAATTTAAAATCCAACGGCTGATAATCATCAAGTGCCCAACTTACTAAGAATTCAGTAGTGGTATTTCCTTTGATTGCCTTTTGGCTTACATAAATGATGTTATACTCAGATAGTAGAACTTGCCACCTAGTTATCTTTCTTGATAAAGTTAGTGCTTCAAACAGATATTTGATTGGGTTAATTTTGGTGATCAGCCATGTAACATGATACAACATGTACTCTCGAAACATTTTCACTGTCCAAACTAGAGCACAACATATCTTCTCTCTATGAGAATACTTTACCTCATAATCCAAAAATTTCTTATTGAGGTAATAAATTGCCTGCTCTTTCTTTCCAGTCTCATCATGCTGCCCCAACACACAGCCCATGGATCTTTCGAACACTGACAAATATAGGATTAAAGGTCATCCCAGAGTAGGTAGTACCAATACCGGTGGATTAAAGAGATATTGCTTAACTCTTTTGAAAGCATTTTGCCATTCACTATCCCACTCACCTGGATTTTATTTTCGTAAAAGTCAAAAAATTGGATCACATTTATCTATGAGTTGAGATATGAATCTAGCGATGTAATTTAATCTCCCCAAGAAACTTCTCATTTTTTTTGGTGTGCGTAGGGATGGCAACTCCTGTATAGCTTTGATCTTATTTGGATCAACTTCAATTCCTCTTTCACTTACATCAAAACCCAATAATTTTCCAAACCTAGCTCCAAATGTACATTTCACTAGGTTTAGCTTTAACCGATATTTTCTCAGCCTTTCAAACAACTTTCGCAGGTCCACTACATGACTTTCTTCTTAGAGGACTTAGCAATCATGTCATCAATGTACACTTTAATTTCCTTCTATATCATGCCATGGAATAGGGTGACCATTGCCCTTTGGTAAGTTGCTCTTGCATTCTTTAACCAAAATGGCATTACTTTGTAATAAAATGTTCCCCATATTATGACAAATGTGGTCTTTCCTATATCCTTCGAAGCCATTTTAATTTGGTTATACCCCAAAAACCCATCCATGAAGGAAAATAAATAGTTCCTCATAGTATTGTCAACTAGGGTGTCTATATGAGGGAGAGTGAAGTTATCTTTTGGGGTTTCTTGATTGAGGTCTTGATAATCTACACATATTTTAACTCTTCCATCATTCTTGGGAACTAGGATAATGTTTACAACCCACTCTGGATATTTTGCCACCTTAAAAAATCCAGATTCAAATTGCTTCTTAACCTTTTTTTTTTACTTCAAAAGCATCTCTGATTTTATTTTCCTTAGCTTTTATTAAACCGATTTGCATTTTGACTTTAAGGGCAATTTATGAACAATAATCTTTGTATCCAATCCTGGCATGTCTTGATAAGACCATGCAAAGATGTCTTGAAATTCATGTAGCAGACTTATCAGATCTTCTCAAGTGGAAGCTTTTATGGCAGTTCCTATTATGATCTTCTTCTTATCATTTTCATCATCCTCTAAATTGATAATCTTAGTGGGCTCTTCATGGGGTATTATGCGTTCATCTTCTCATTCAATTATTTTTAACAAATCAGGAGGCAAGATATGATCATCGACATCTTTTTTAAGATCAACCTCATTCTAGCAAGTAGTTGTTCAAAATTAACCTCTGAATCCTAATTAGATTTATCTATTTCTCTGCAAAAGCAAAAGCAAAGAAGAAATGGGCAAAAGAATATGGGATATGAATATGGGTATGGATGTAAAAAAGGAAAAAAGATGTTGAGATGAGAAATCATAAGAGACAGATGTAAGAAAAAAAAAGAGCCAAGAAAGATTATATAAGGAAAGATTACATGCATTTCATTTTTACTAATGATAACTTAACATTATGAGTTTTTATAAAAAGATTTATAAATGATAGAGTTCATTTCTTAGTTATTACTTTGGGATTGGCCTAGACACTATGCTTCTCTCGACACATGTCCAATTCTTTAAAACATATGCAAGAGGGCATGGACGAATCCCATGATCCTTAATGAACTCTTATTATCTCTTTCAGTGGCAACCACATGATGCTTTTCGAAGGCTTCATTGATTACCAGAACAACATTCCTGGTTTCTTTATCTCTATTTCCTAGATTGATTCTTCCATAGCATAAAATTTCCTTGAACAAGGGTAAGGGAGTTAATTTTTGGCCTGACTATTGGCCAATACCCAAGGATGGCTATTTTCCTTTCATGTTTTTTGAACTTCTTCTTCTGAACTTTTTTCAGCTTAAAGCCTAATCCATATTTGTTTTTCTTACCACTGACATTAATGGCCTGGTTGATTCCTTGCAAACGTCTCCCGAGTCTTTTTTTGGCTAAAGCTCATTTCCTTATTATCAACTTAAGGCCCATATGCATGCTTTTAGATAGCCTCAGTTTAGGGATGACTGGCCCTTCTGATATAAAGGTCATATTGACAATCTCAAAAACTCTGAAAGAGCATTTATTAGTTTCAGCATTTGTGTCAATGTAAGGAGCCTCTATAGGCGTCATAACAACTATATCTTCTTCCCCAAATAGACTCACCAATTTTTCATCCATTATAAACTTGACTTTTTGATGCAAGGATGATGGAAAGGCTTCGACGAGGTGAATCTATGGTCGTCCTAACAAACAATTGTATGCTGGAGCAATATCCATAACACGAAACTCAATTTCAAATGGGCAAAGACCAATTACTAGAGTAACTAAAATAGTTCCTTTGATATCCCTCCTTGTTCCATCAAAGGCCTTGACAATCGCAAGGCTTTATTTGATTTGGGTAACATATACAGGCAAATGGGATGATATACTCCATGGCATGACATTTAGAGCATAGCCATTATCGATAAGGACCTTAGGTTGTATGGTCTTTTTGCACTGAGTCATGATGTAGAGGGCTTTTGCTGAAGTATTATCTCATGGTAGAATTTCATCCTCACAAAATGAGATGAAGTTGTCAGCGACAATATTGTTTACTAGGTAGTCAAGTTCATGGACAAAAATGTTCTGAGGGACATAGGCCTGATTTAGTACTTTCAGTAAAGCGTTACGATGAATTTCTAAACTAAGCAACACAGTTAGCAAGGAAATCTTCATTAGTTATTGCTTTAATTGCTCCACGACACTATACTCGCTGTGCTTGATATACTTTAGGAATTTGGCTACCTTTTTTTCCTTTATTGGTTCTTACTTTTCCTTTGAGACATCCTCGATAACCACCGCCTTTCCTAAATAATTATGATATCGACAGATGCCAATTAGGTAGTAACAGCTTTTGGAATGGTGACCCCACCATCATACTTCCATGGCATTTGTTTACTATCCTGATAAGAGAAAAATGCTAGTGCCTTAATAATCAGTCTAGGGGCAATATTCCCCTTTAGAGGCGTGGTCTGGTCGCAATGAATGATGAGAGAATGGTCGATATCATATGGGGGTTGTGACGATCCTTCCTCTACCATATTTACTGATTTTTCCATTTCTTTTTCAATCTATTCTAAAAACTTGACCTCACCATTATTCATCATCCCTTGAATCAATGCTAAAAAATCTAGGCAACTCTGCAAGGTATGCCCCAAAGTCAGGTGATACTTGCAGAAATTGACACAATCTTTAAGTTATCTTTTAATGCTTTCCTAATTGTGGCTAAAGATTTCAGCTTTGGTCAGAACCATTCATACTTTTTCCAAAGGTGTTTTGACTTCTTCCACACTCAACTTCCTCCATTGCCCATTTTCAATATGGATGACGTTGACTCTAGGCTTAAGATGATCTAGCAAAGGGTTTGCTACCATATTAGGAGCCGACACATTATCAAACTTGAAGGTACCTATATTAAGAAGTCTTTAAACTTTGTGCTTAAAGGTATGGTAGTTTTCAATCGAGTGACCTGGTAGTGCATGGTATTTACAGTGTAGCTTTGGGTTATACCAACTGGGATAACTCCCTTCATACGGTTTGGAAAAAAATAATTGGCACTATTAGCCTTACTTTTGAAAATTTGTCAAACATTTCCTTATATAAATAAGGAAGAGGGTTAAAATGGGGTTTTGTTTGATTGGTTCTTTGGGGTTGTGTATTAGTGTTGGGTTTTGGCTGGTTTTGGGGAAGCGAGTTTGGAATAGTAGCTCGAATGGTTATTAAAACGGGTGTTCAAGGTATGTTATATGGATAAGTATTTTAGGGCATTTGTTTTGGATTTTGATAATAGGGTGAGGTCCTGGGCGATATGGCTAGCTCACATAACCAACTGATGGTGTTGCATCCTTTTTTTTTGGCTAGTCCTGGCTTCTGTACATTAGACTCTCATGATTTAAGCTTCCCAATCTTAATGGCTGATTCGATCATTTCTCTAAAGATTACAAGATCAAAGAAATTTTTTGCTGTATTTTTACCAACTTGTCGTAATAGGGTGGACACAAAGTATCGATAAATAACATTGTCGTTTCCTTTTTCATCAAGGGTGGTTAGACTTAAAAGGCTAAGTCCCTCCATCGTCGGGTATATTCTTTAAAGGATTTAGTTGACTTCTTCTCTAAATTTTAGAGGGTCAAATGATCTGGAGCCCATTCAGCCATATGCTTGTATTGTTAGAGAAAACCATTTGCCAAGTCAGCCCAGCATTTAATTTGGCTATGATTCAAATCATTGTACCATCTCAATGCTAATCCTAATAAGCTTTCTTAAAAGCAATGGATCAGGAGTTTATCATCTTGTGAGTAGCCTGTCATTTTTCAGACAAACATTTTGATGAGTGCCTGTAGGGTTATAGTGCCTTTATACTTCTTAAACTCTAGCATCTCAAATTTTGAGGGGAGAACAAGATCTGGGACTAAGCTGAGGTCTTCAACGTCCACACTGCTATATAATTTGGCCCCTTCTATGGCTTTTAACCTTATTTCAAGGAGAAGTAGTTTTGCCTTTTTCTTTTCTTTTTCGGCCTCAACTACTTTTTTAGCCTTTTGTTGAATCTTTTCTTCTTTATTGATGTCTAGTCCTATATATTCCTCTTTGATAAGAATAGCTCACGTAGTCATTTCTTAAGGTATAGCCTCAAGGTTTATGATGATGACTGGTGGAGGAGTAGCTGTCGGGGCCCTATGCTATACATTTTGGGCATTAGCCGATGGTGGGTTGGTGCCTAATTCTTCAACTGGTGCACCCTAGATCCTCTAGTGGGAGCATCAATAATTATTTTCTGCACAGGATGAGTTGGCCCCCTAATTAGTAGTAGCTCCATTATCTGTGCTATTTGAGCTTCAAGTTCATCCTGCCTTTTCAACATGGCCTTTTGAGCCTGCCTGTGGCTTTCCTTGAACCGTTCCAATCTTGAGATATGGTCTTCAGCCATTCTCCTTGCTCTTGCTCTGGTGTAGTAACTGTGTGTGGGTATTGACAATGTTGATTGGTCTCAATTCGCAATGGTTAAACCTTGTGTGAATTCTAAAATTTTCAAGAATTAAGTAATTATTAACAGATCAATAATCATATGTGTATGTGTATGTATGCATGAGTAATGAATGTATTCAAGGGCATTTGCTTTGCAAAACTTTAAAGTCCGTAATTTCCATTGATTTTGTAAGGGAATTACATATCACTTATCATATTAGGGTTATGTCCATAGAACTTCCTAATTTGGTCATATTGCTTTACGGCTTGTTCCAAAAACTGAAGTATCGCGGGGCCAAATTTGCCAACTGGGTTAATCTGTTTTTGAAGTCCTTGGATCCTCTCTACCATATCCCTCGCTTGGATGACTGCTGAGTGAATTTGTTTCATTAAATGATCAATATAAAACTGTCACCCTAGTGAATTGGCTATCCACTTGTCACGTTCATCTCAGACTTGGCAAAACTTGTTATCCAAACAGACATCAATTTCCTTGTATGTTTGGGTCTATGCCTCAATGGTACACTCTCTTTTAGACAACTCTTGTCTTACTTGCCCCAAAGCCCAAATGGAGTGGCCATATGGTCCTCCTCATTTTTTTTTCTTTTTGATGTGAAGATGGCTTGCTAGGTTGGATAACCATAATTGTTATCATAAACCCATGCACTTGTTATGTTTTCTTACAAGCCACTCTAGTATCAAGCTCGTGATGAAGTTGATCAGCCCATGTAATGGGTGATTGGGATGTAACCAACTTGGTTATAAACTAATTGGATGAGAAAATAA
>JBBYHM010016882.1:0-10927 GCA_038381775.1 Adansonia rubrostipa
TCAAAAATACTAAAATTTTAACAATTAATAAATATTTGTTTAAATTTTAAATTATATAACAATCTAATTTATATATTGTATTTAATATTATCTATTGTTTTTAATATAATATCCTTTAAGTTCAAATAAAGTTAAATATATAAATTTAGTATATCTACTTATACTATAATTATAAAATAATTTTTATATTTTGAAACTTCTTATTATTTTATAATTATTATATACTTATAATTTTTTTGTTGGTTTTTTTTTAATGTTTACTATTGAATATAGTTAATGATTATATAAGAAATTTTTTCTTTTCTAAATGACCTAAAATAAATACAAAATAATATTGTAAACATCTCAATTGTTCGAGTCCCTTAATTAACCTATTTCCTTATTTATAGACCAATCAAAATATCTTAGCCCAGATTCTCTAGGATGAAGTATCAATGATAATAAAGCTCGGTATAGGTCGTCAAATAAATTTGAAGGCTAAAATTGATGAAAACCAGCTTACTCAAACGATTTAGAGGAGAAATGCCAAGTTTGAAAAACCAATACCCAGGTCATGCAAAATCGTGTGAAGACTATAACTTCACTTATTTAGACCATCAGAGTGTTAGAATCCAAGTCATGCTTAAACGAATAAAAATGTTAAATTTAATAACAATTATTTGGGTTTATGGTTAAAGGTTTTAATGTGTTAATTAGGGTTTTGGTTTTTTTAGATTTATGGTTTAAAATGTTTAATTAAGGTCTAGGATTGGTTTGAGGGTTTTTAACTTAAGGATGTTAGACTTATGATTTAGGTTTAGGTTAATAGTTTTTAGTTAGCATTTAGGATTTTTAGTTTTAGGGTTTAAAATTAGGCTTTGAGTTTATGGTTTAAAGCTTTGCTTGGTAAATTGAAAAAAAAATTTGGAGCAATGGAAAATTGGAGGAAAAGAAAAGTAAAAAGATGGAAAATACATTTTTTTCTTTCCATTAGTGTGTTTGGTAGAAAAGATGGAAAAGTGCAAAGAAAAAATAATTTTTTTTCCTCCCGTTGCTTGGTATGATTGCAAAAAGAATAGGAAAAAATATAAAAGTATATTAGTTTACTAATATACCCATTACTAGTTAAGATGAAAAATAAAATTTTAAAAAAATTATAAGTAATCTTGTAAATATACACACTTAACACACACTACTTTCATTTTTTTCCTCTTTTTTTTCAATTTAGAGTGATTTATTTTTGTTAGTAAGTGTAAAAAATGATAATCTTTCTAATTTTCTTTTCTCTTACTTTTTTTCCAATCAAGCACAACTAAAATTCATTTTTTCCAATTTTCCATCCTTCGCTATCTATCCTTTCTCTTTTTCATCCATCTAAGCATACCCTTAATTTTTATACTACAATTTAAAACTAAGGTATGGTGTTTTGAATTATGGATTAAGATTAGAACTTAATATGTATAGAATATGATTTTGGGTTTTATTATTTCAGATTTAGGTTTCGATTTTAAGGTTCTAGATCAAGGTTTATATATTTGATATAAGGATTTAAATTATGATTTAGAAATTAGGTTTAGGGTTTTTACATTTACATATTAGGTTTTTGCTTGTTAGACCTTTTAGCAGTGAATGAATCAAAATGAGGGTGAATTGATTTTTTAGAATGTTGGTAAATTAAAGCTTTGATAAATAAAATTGAGAAATCTAAACAATAAACTTTGCAGTGCCAGTTAGTGAATAAAAATAAACAATTAAAGAAAAAGGAAAGAAGAAGCAAACTTAATGATTTAGAGAGGTTTAGCCTCAATTGCCTATGTCCTCTACCTCAACTTCACTTGCCTCGAATTTCCATAATTCACTAACTTGAATTGTCTACCTTCAAGGACAAGGTATAACCTTTAGACTCTACATCTTTCAAGGCTAAGATAGAAACCTTTACCCTTTATCTTTTGCGGCTGTGATAGAACTCTCTCTCACTACTTTTCAAGGCTAAGTAGAAACCATCTCTACTTTTCAATAGATAAGTAAAAACTTTCCTTTTTTACAAGGATTTGAGTGTAAACAACTAAAACCTCTAAAGGTTAGGTATTTATAAGAGTTTTGGCTCAAGAAAAATAAGTATCTAAAGAGACAAATCGAATAATACAAAGATAGGAAGATTTAATCTTATATAAAGATGAAATACTTGGCAAAAATGATAAAAAAAGATAAGCAATATGACTTTAAGCACAATCTTTTGATTCTTCCTCTAGCTGAAGGTGTTAGAGAGGCTTATTTATAGCTTTGATCATGATTATAGCCGTTGGGTATATTTGGTGAAGGAACATAGCCATTGGAGCTTGCAAAATATCATTTCCTGTTGTTCCTCATGCTTCTATATTGATACAATTGAGTGGGTATCGGTACATTGTGTTTAACAATCTGAAATAACCGTTGAATAGTCCTACATCGATACAAAATAATATGTCTCGATATATGAACAGTGATTGCATTTTAAGGTTATTTATATACTGCCAAGTATTATATTGATACATACACATAATGTATCGCTATATTCATATGAAAATCAATTTTAAGAAGTTTTTCATGACTTTAAAACATGTAAAACTTACCTAAAATATGTTTTATATAAAAGTATCCATTAAGAACATATTTTTTAGTTCTTGAAGGAGTTAAAACACATTCTAGTATTTTTCAAACTGTTTACAAAATATTTCATGGAAAAATACTAATCTTGAAAATATTTAAACACAAGCTAATTAAGCTTTAGTTTTAGTTATATCAAAACTGAGATTTATTCAAAGCTAATATAGTTAACTTTTGCTTTTTGGATTAAGATTTAAAATTTTCATTTAGGTTTAAAGTTTAAATATTATCAATTAACGATGTAGTTTTGAATTATGTTCAAGATTTACAATTTTGTTTAATGATTTAGGGTTTATGTTTTAAGATTTTAAATTAAAGTTTTGGATTTGACTTTAGGTTTTCAAATTAGGATTTAAGGTTTTTAATTAAGGTTTAAGATTATATTTTAGGGTGTTTAGATGAGTGTTTAGGGCTTAGGATTTTAGATTGAGGTTTAGTCTTTTGGTTAAAGGTTTAAAGGTTAGTGTTTACGATTTTAAGGTTCTAAAATTATGGCTTAACGTTAAGGTTAAGGTTTATGAGTATGCATTTCGATTTTTAGATTAAAGTTTATATTTTAAGGTTTTGGTTTCAAATTAAAGTTTAGTTTTTAAAGTATTAAATTAAGGTTTAGGCTTTTGATTTCGGCTATAGTTCAAGTTTTTAACTAGGGTCTATGATTTTGGATTAGGGTTTTAATTAAGGTTTAAGGTTTTCAAATTTAAGGTTTTAGATTTACATTTTTGGTTTTTTGTTAAGCTTTACTATTTTGGGTTTTAATGCTTAATATTAAGCATCCATTTTAAGGCTTAAGGTTTTGTATTATGGTTTAAAATTAGAGTTTGAGGTTTTAAATTAGGGTTTCAGTTTTGAATGTAATGTATTTAGACTATGGCTTATGATTTTATTCTTTAGTGTTAGGTTTTAGGCTTTATGGTTCTAAATTATGGTCTACGTATTTAGATAAAGGTTTTGAATTAGGATTTAATAACTAGGTTATGTGTTTACATTAAGGTTTAGGTTTTAAGGTTTAAGGTTTTTAATTTGAGTTTATGATTAATGATTTAGGTTTAAGGGTTTAGAGTTTTAGATTAGTTTTAGGTTTTATGGTTTTTAAATATGATTTAGAACTATGTTTTAGGGTTAAGGCTTAAGGTTTTAAAGTATACTTGATGTTTAGGTTTGAAGGTGTTTAGATTATGGTTTATGGTTTTAGGTTTATCGAAATATAGCCCTAAAAAAATCTTCATGGAGTGGGAGACGTGCATAACTTAAATATGATGGAAATGATAAATTCTTCGTTAAGAAATGTCTTTTTGATTGGGACTATTCTTTTGTAAAATAGGAAGGGGACAGTCAAACAATTCGCTTGTCCAACCAATCTTAGATGGCCACCATGAAGTGCTCAACAATTGGACTTACCATCGATCACTTGGGCTATACATGATCAGATGCCTTTATTAACATCCACGTAAAGCTCGAAATTGGTACATTCTAGTATGTTTGATTTTTAATTAGGGTTTAAGATTTTAAAGTATAGTTTATGTTTGCTTTAATGGTATTTAGATTAAGGTTTAAAGCTTAAAGATTTTGTGTCACTATTTAGGCTTTTTGTTTAGGGCTTTACGTTATGGTTTAGGTATTGAAGGATTAGGATTAAGGTTTTGAATTTTAAATTAAGGTTTTTGGTTTTTAAGTTTAAGGTTTAGGTTTTATGGTTTTGAATTAAGGTTTAGGTTTTAGGGTTTAAAGTTTTATTATTTATGGTTTATGTTTTGAGATTTTAGGTTTTCAATTAGGGCTTAGGTTTAATGTTTAATGTTTTATACTGGGATTTGTGTTTTAATGTTTGCATTATGCTTTAAAATTGGGGTTAAGGGTTTTAAATTAAGGTTTAGATTTGGCTTTGTGATTTATAAATTACTATTTTAAGATTTATGATTAGGCTTTAGATTTAGGTTTTAGGTTTTGAATTAAAGTTTAGGATTTTTGCATAAAGTTTTGAATTAAGGTTATTTGGTTATTTATATTTCATGTTTAAGTTTTATGGTTTAAGGTTTTAATCAGGGTTTATGCCTTATAATTTAAGGTTAGGCTTTATTGTTAGGATTAGGGTTTAAGGTTTTGAATTAAGGTTCAAGATTAGAGTTTAGGTTACTTCATCATTTAAGGTTTTATGAATTAAGATTTAGAATTTAGGTTTAAAGTTTTTAATTAAGGTTTAAGGTTTTTAAATTTAGGTCTATGGTTTGAATTTAAAAATTCTGGATTAGCTTTTTAGTTTTAGGGTTTAAAGTTTTAATTATGGTTTAAAATTTTGAATTAAGGTCTATAATTTAGGTTTATGGGTGTAGAGTTTTAGATTAAGATCAAAGTTCTAGGGTTGGTTATTTATGATTTTGAATTAAGTTTTTAGGTTTTTTTATTAGCATTTTGGGCTTTCACTATTTTATATTTAGGTTGGATGGTATTTAGATTAGTGTTTAAGCTTTAGGGTTTTATTAAGGGTTTTATATTGTGGTTTAGGTTTTTAATGAATAAGGTTAGGTTTTTTAGTTTTAAATTAGGGATTATTGTTTTTGAGTTCATGGTTTAGGATTTAAGGTTTACATGTTTATAATTAAAAGTTTAAGATTTTGAATTAGGGTTTAAAGTTTATTATTTTATATAAGGTTTTATATTTTAAAGTAAGAATTACGATTTAGAATTTAGGTTCAGGGTTTTTAATTATGGTGAGGATTAGGCTTTATGATTTTTAGATTATTATTTTAAGGGTTAATGATTAGGGTTTTGGATTTAGATTTATGATGTTGAATTCGGGTTTAGGGTTTTTGATTATGGTTTAGTTTTGGGTTTAGGTTTTGAATTAAGGTTTTGGGTTTTTTAGATTTAATGTTTGAGTTTTAGGTTTTAGGGTTTTTTATTAGGGTTTTTGTCTTACTATTTAAGGTAGGCTTTAGTTTTAGAGTACGGTATTTAAATTATAGTTTAAGATTAAGGTATAAAGTTTTGAACTAAGGTTTAAGAGTAGGCTTTAGGGTTTTTGGTTATTGTTTAGAGTTTTAAGTTGATTATGATTTTAGGTTTATGTTTCAAAATGTTAAATTAGGGTTTAGGGTGTTTGATTATCATTTTGAGTTAGGATTTTGAATTAGTGTGTAATGTTTAGGTTTATGGCTTTAAATTAAACTTTAGGGTTTATGCTTTTGATTTTAGGATTTTTGGATTAGGATTTTTATTTTAGGGTTTAAAATATTGTAATTATGATTTAAGGTTTATGATTTATGATTTAGGTTTAAATTTTTAAGGTTTTAGATTAGGGTCTAGGTTTTATGCTTTTGATTATAACTTGAATTATGTTTTAAGGTTAAGGTTTTAAAATATTATTTATGTTCAGATTTGATGGTATTTAGGTTAGAGTTTTGTGTTAGTGTTTAGGGTTTTACATTATGGTTTAGGTTTTAGGAGATTAGGGTTTGGTTTTCAGTTTTTAATTAGGGTATTTGATTTTAAGTCTACAGTTTACATTTTTAAGGTTTTGAATTAAGGTTTAGTTTTAGGAGTTAAAGGTTTATTATTTAAGATTTAGCATTTTAAATTATGGTTTATTTTTCTATATTAGGGTCTATATTTTAATGTTTGAATTATAGTTTAAGATTTGTCTTGAGGGTTTTGAATTAAGGTTGGGATTAGGATTTATGATTTTATAATATTATTTTAGGATTTATGATTAAGGTTTTGGATTTAAGTTTAGATTGTTAAATTAGAGTTAATAGTTTTAGATTAGGGTATGGGTTTTGGGTTTTGAATTGGAGTTTAGGATTTGGGTACAAGGTTTTGAATTAGGATTTTTTTCATTTTTTAGATTTATTTTTTAAGCTCTAGGTTTTAGAGTTTTCGATTAGGGTTTATTTTTACGATTTAAGGTTAGGCTTTAGTCTTAGAGTTTAGCCTAAATTATGGTTTAAGATTAGGGTTTAAGGCTAGACTTTAGGGTATTTACTATTGTTTAAGGTTTTATATTTTCGATTATGGTTTAGGTTTATGTTTTTGAGTGTCAAATTAAGGTTTAAGGCTTTTAACTATAGTTTTAAATTAAGGTTTAGAGTTTAGGTTAAAGTTTTGAATTAAGGTTTAAGGCTTTTAATTTAGGGTTCATGGTTCTAATTTTATCATTTTAGGATTAGGGTTTTTGTTTCAGTGTTTCAAGTTTTGGAATTATGGTTTAGATTTTGAATTAGGGTCTGTGACTAAGGTTGAAGGGTTTAAGGTTTTAGATTAGGTCTAGCTTTTACGGTTTTGAATTATGTTTTACCAAGTTTTGAGGTTTTAAATTAAGGTTTAAGGTTTAGGAGTATAGTTAATGTTTAGTTTTAATGGTACTTAAATTAGTGTTTAAGGTTTTTGTTTAATGTGTTGAATTAGAGTTTAAGGTTTTGAATTAAGATTTTAGACTATGATTTATGGTTTTGAATTGGGCTTTATTATTTAGGATTGGTTTTATGGTTTTGATTTGTTGTTTATGTTTTAGGTTTTTGGCTTTTGAATTAGGGTTTTGGATTTGAGTTCATTTTGCTAGGGTTTTTGGATTTTTTTAGGGTTTGGTGTTAATGTTTACTATTTAGGTTTAGGTTTTGATTAGGGTTTATAGGATTTAAAATTACTATTTATATTCGGTGTTTATGATATTGGATTAGGTTCCATATAGGATTTTTGTACTAAGCTATAAGGTTAAGTTTTATGATTCGATTCATGGTTGATGGTTCCAGTTCATGGGTTCGATTAATGGGTCTGGTTCATGCATACAATTTAAAGGTTTGGTTCATGGGTTTGGCTCATATTTTGCTTATATTGCTTACAAACCAATAAAAGTTGCAAATGATAATTACCTATAACTCTCATGTCGTTTAAAATCGTAATAACCTACCATGAATTTATTTCTATATTTAAAAATCTTCTCACTTTTATAATAAACTTGAGCTCGTAAAACCTTGAATTTGCTTCAAATATTCTTCCTTATCTTATAATAATCCCTAAACCATAAAGCCAAAATGATGTTATTATCTAGTATGATTTAATATCATAAAAACCATTGGCTTTGGAGTAGAAGGATTTTTACAAAGACAAAAAGCAGGACATGACAGAGTTGTAGCCACAACAATCGTCGATGACTCAATGGAGAGACACATCTTTTATGCCGTAATATCAGCATAGGTCCTTAAGAGAACTCACTCACTAGGGATATGTTGACTTCCATGATCTTCCTAGTAACTAGTTGCTTCACCCTTTTAGGATTGCAAATGCCTCGCCTTGACAATATGATGACAGAAACATTTTGAGGAAGTAGGCTTTGATACATAAGAACTTCATAATTGCAACAAGTTTGCAATTTCTTTGCGAAGCCTTTTAAGTTCCATGATCTTCATCTAATTAATTGCATACCCTAAACCCAAAAACTTAGCCCCTATTTGATATTTAAAACCCATACCATAATCCAAAACCATAGAACCTAAAACGATAACCTAAATACACTAAAGCTTAATTTTAAACCCTAATTTAAAACCTTAAACATTAATCCTAGATCATAATATCACCCTAAAACCCTCAGTCTAAAGCTGAACCTTAAATCATAAAACATAAACCCTAATCTAAAAATTATAAAACCTAAAACTTAAACCTTAAATCTAAAACCATAAACCTAAATTGAAAACCCTAAATGCAATCATAAACACTAATTCAAAACCTAAAAAACTAAGACCCTATTTCAACATCCTAACCCAAATCGAGTCAAGGTTTGCAACCTCTAACCTTAAAATGTTTATTGCTTGCCCAAACTTGCTCGACAGATTTTGCAATACATCATCCAAGTCTCCTCGATCTCGTTACTGGTCGATAGCACTTTCAAGCGTTAACACGATGAACTAAAAGAATAATTCAATTTTCTCTCTTAAAAATGACACAAGACACACTGTTACAAGTGGGATAAAAGGCTTTGTTTTTTTCTTTCCCCGATCAGCCTTTTAAAATAATTGTTTTTTTTCTTTCTTTTTCCCTATCAGTTTTAGACCATGGCCTTTTTAAAGCGAAGAACCCATGTTTCCATCATTAAAAAGAAAATAAATTACAACAGTTTTAAGACCAAGGCATTAAAGCCATAAAAGCTATGTTTCTATCATTAAATTAAACCAATTTCAAACCAAGACATGTTTCAATACCAAAAATTGGTTTGGAAAAATTAATGCTTAAATTGTTATGGAATTGTTTTATCAGACGACAAGTTAACATTTTCTTCCTCTTCAAGTGGGCAATTTGAGAGCAATTTCTCATTCACCTCAGATATTAATCGTATAAATTAAACTTACACAGTGTATCACCATACTTATATCACGTGAACAACTTCATATAGAGATACGTATTTCATATTTATATGCTATTAAAATGTTATTGATATTCAACAAAAACTTCCCTAAAATTTTGAAAAAATATATTTAATGTTCTTGTTTTAAGAAAATATTATAAGTGTATTATTTTTTTTACTTTTTGGTATAAATCTAATATCTTTTAATTTTCTCACTTTTAAAATTTAATTTTCTAATAACCTGTTATATTAGATATATATATGTTTTTTTATATATAGTAATCATTTCTTGAGTTGTACATGCCATATTAATTTTCTCTATATCATTTCAATTTTATCGAACTTAACCTTTCGTAAAATCATGGTTAAGTTTATGCTCCATATTATCATTTCATAAATCAATTATATCATCATTACGCACTTAAACATCACACATAGATATAATTAAGCATATAATTTTCAAATGCATTTTCCAATAAGCTCATACATATTCAAAATGCAAGATATGTATTTTCATTAAAATCATTTAGCATCAAAATAATATTAAAAAATATTTTTGAATAAAGCATAATAAACAGACATATATATATATATATATATATATAAATCATGAATAGGCAAACCTTATATGATAAAAATAAGCTTAAGGCCTAGAAGTTGCCCACTACACTTCCTTTTATTCTAGAGTATCCATTTGTATTCCTTAGCCCCTCATTGCAATAACATACTTATAATAGACTTTCACTTGCATTTTTGGACCCAAATTGCTTTAGATCATTGAGAGTTAGTTACTAAGTCCTTCGTACCTTTTCATACCCATACTTTTCTAATTTTATATTGAATCATTTTCTTGATAGGACAACTATGTGAGGTATGACCATGATAATTGTAATGTGTGCACTTGGTCATACTAACTTGCAAGGATTTTCAAAAGCAATATGTTTTTCATTTTTCAACCTTTCAAGTTCCATTTTCAAAACAAAATTCTCTTTTTTTGTAAATTTTAATTTTGTTTCGGAAAGCCTCAATTTTTTTTTCAATTTTTCATTAAGGTTTTCCAATTCATCCTTTGTTTTTAATAAAAATTTATTTTCAAACTTTAAATTTTGAAATCATTTTCTTGTGTCTTAAACACATTGCTTCAAATTCCATGGCCAGCTCATCATAAGCATTTTGTAATTCATTAAAAGAATATGAAATTGAATAGCAAGTGCTAGATGATACCTTGGCTCTCCAAAAGCCAGAAAGTAAAGCATATTTGGATTTGAAGACAGGTTTTCACAAGGCTTCTTTTCAACTTCTTCTTTCTTTCTTTCTTCATAGAGTTTTTTTTTTCTCATATTTCTTTGGCATTTCCACATGCACAAAAGAGAATATGAGTGGACTTGAAATTGAATTAAGCCTTCCTTGTATCATTTTTATCCCACTTTTCTTTGTTCTTATGTATTTCCAAAGGACCATTTGTGATGATTCTTTAAACACCACAATTGAATGCTTGGGTAAAAAACTTTGTTCTTGTTCTCCAATGGAACTAGTTTTGATCACTTTAAATTGGAAGATCCTTGGCATATGAATTCCATATCACCACTTTGAGAATTCCTTGATATTTTGCAAATCTTTGCTCGAGCCTGTTAAACTTTTAAAAAATGAGACCAATCTCTGATACCAATTGTTAAACCTTGTAATGGTGAATGAAATCAAAATGGGTGAATTTATTTCTAAAAAGTTTTTTTGCAAATTAAAACTTTGAAGTATAAATTGAGACATTCAAATAACCAAATTGGAGTTATATGTTGGTGAACAAATAATAAGCAATTAAAGAATAAGGAAAAGAGAAACAAATTAAATGATTTAGAAAGGTTCAGCCTCAATTGCTTGCCTCAATTAAATCATTAAATCAAGAAAAAAATATTTTTTTAATTAGCAGCATTTATAAGTAAAAATGCCTCTATATAATACAATTTA
>JBBYHM010016893.1:0-10927 GCA_038381775.1 Adansonia rubrostipa
ATATATAATATATAGTATGTATTATATAATAATATATAATATTATATAAATTATTTTTAATTTTTATTATTTTTAACAAGTAATTCAAAATATAATATAAAATATTTTTATTTTTATTATTGTTATATAATATTTTTATTTTTATTGTTTTTTAAATAGTAATTAAGATTTAATATAATTTGAGATTATTTTATAATTTAGAATTTAATATATTTTTTATTTTATGAATTAAATATTTAATAGAAAATATTTTTAATCTTTTTTATCTTTAAATAGTATTTTTAATATATTATAAAATACATTATAATTTAATATATATTTTATTAATTTTGGTGGGAACCGACCTCCTTGAATTGCTGCCTAGGTAGAAGGTAGCCAACAACTGAGTTGAAAAATGAAGGCAGACTTGGTAATCGCACTCTCCTTAGTAATAATTCCAATAATTATTATTTCATTCTTTGAAATTATTTTTTCTCTTTCAACTTTTTTAATAATTATTTTTGTATTTTACTTTTTGAAATTTTCCCCTTAAAAAATACAAATTTCTAGAGCCAAATTCACTTGAAACTCAATATTTACCCAACACTTCCAAATCAGTGGGTTCAATTAAAAATTTTAAAAGGTAAAATAATCATAATTAATTATGGTTCTTATTAAATCTATACTATATACAAAACTTTATTGAATTTGGTATTACTTGATTCAGTGATACTAACTCAATTAAAAGTTAACAAAAAAAACTTAAATAATTTTATAATACTAAAATTAAACTATCTACATAAAAACTATATTTTTTTTATTTTTTTTATTTTTAACATATATTGTCTTTAAAATATAATAACTTTATCAATAAAATTACTTTTGACCCATTTTTAATAGATTCTAGTATATTTTAATAATTTTTGAAATTTCAATAGGAAGTGATACATTGAAATGTACTAGAATAAACCCCCTGTAGCCAGGGTTCCTTTAATTTTTTATTAATTAATAATAAAATCATTTTTAATTAAAAAATATAAATATAATTATGTTTTGTTAATTGTGATAATTAAATTTAAGATAATTATTTTGAATTGGATGTAGATTTTAAATCGATTTCAAGTCAATGTGTTAACTAATTTTTTTTAAAATATATTATTTAAAAAATAAAATGAAAATAAAAATCCTCGGGTAGTTAGGATATAGATTTCAAATCAAATGTGCGGATAAACTCCTCTAAATATATTATTTAAAAAAATAAAAATAAAAATAAAAATAAAAAGCTTTTGGGTACGAATCCATATGGATTTGCAAGTGAACATATGACCAACGCCTTTAATATATCATTTAAAATTAAAATAAAAATAATTAATAATTTTTCTTACTTCAAAATTGACTTGCAAGGCAATGTGTATACCGACCACTTTAAATATTTTATTTAAAACTAAAACAGAAAAAAAATTTTGAGCTAATTGAGTACAATTCGTAAATGGGCTAGTGACTAGACATGCAAGCTAACAATTTCAAATAAATCATTTTAAATTTAAATTATTAATAAGATAATTTTTTAAAAAAAATTTCTTTTAGATGATTGGTTACGGATCTTAAATTGATTTACTAGTCAACATGCAGACCAATCACATTAAATACATCATTTTAAAATAAAAATATTAATTAATAAAATAAATTATTTTTTAAAACTTTTTTATGTAGCTTTGGTGCAGATCTATATGGACACTCTAGTTAAAAAGCAAACTAGTTCTTTAAATGCATTATTTAAAAATAAAAACTTAAATCTAAAAAAGAAAAATAATCAATAAAATAAATTTCTTTTTTATTGTTTTGATGGATAGAGTACACATCTTAAATCGGTCTATAAGTTATTATGTAAATCAACACCTTTACATAAATCATTTAAAAATAAAATAAAAAATTAAAGATTAAAAATAAGTAATAAAATAAGACTGTTTTTATTTTTCCCCAGTTTAGATATAGATCTAAATCGACTTAAGTTACCAAAAAACAAACCCTTTAAATATACTATTTAAAAATAAATTAAAAAAGCTCAAAACAAAAATCTAAAAAAAAAAAAGACTTTAAGGGATACATTAAAAGCTGGGGGATTTTTTTTAAAGGTAAGATATAGGTATAGTATTATAAATATGGCTCTGCCTTATTTCCTGATTGAAAGAAGAGGCGGATCTCAACAGAGGTTCGGGCTATCCTAAAATTTTCCAATTAGGTATAATATATATAAAATGTAGTAAGGTGGTGAATTATACAAAAGATCAAAGTTTTTCAAGATATTTAAAGATTTAACCCATTTAAATTTAACATGTCGAGGACAAACTCAATAGAGGAAAATATTTCTTTCGTTTTTGCTTGAGTAAGCTTATGGATGAAACCACTCAAACATTGAAAGATATAAATGTTGAAGGCCATTTCTCCAGGAGCTTGGTGATTAATGATCCCTCTACCATAGCAATTAACCTACCTACACCAAAATTAGTAGGTAAGACTAATGCTAGGGAAGAAACTTTATTGGTATTTGATGGGAGACAAAATTGGAATGATTAGAGTGTGGAATGGGAGGAATTGGCAAAACGACCATAATGAAGGATGTCTATAATAGGTTGATGAAAGAAACTAAGTTTAGCAAACTGAAAAGGTTCTTTTAACTCACATAATGAGGCGAGAAGAATAGCTAAAGAATAATAAGAAAAAAAAAAGATAGAATTGAACAACCATGCAGGCATTTTTTGCGCATTGCATACTGCTTTTCATTTACAATGGAATTCTCTTTTTTCGATGAAAGAAAAAAGAAAAATAGAAAATATGGAGTCTATTTGACTCAAATCAATAAATAATCCAATTACCACCCTTCTTTTTTTTCAAAAAAGTTTAAAATACTATGATGGCTCCGTTGCTTTATATATTTATTTCGTCTGTGATTCAACAATCCCAAAGTTTTTTTTTTTTTGAAAAAAAAGAAAGAAAAAATAGTCTTTTTTTTTGTACTCTTTTATAACATAAATATTGTTAATAGCAACAATATCCCAAGACTTGGATATTTGAAGCATACAAAAGGGCATTACTAGCCAACTGAAAGAAAACTTGTCAGATCATGAGCAACATAATTAACAGGGCACGACACTATAAAAAATGTTAAGAAAACAAGGAAAATATTTGCAAATATTGGATGATGTATGGACCAGCTTTCAACTCAAGGAGTTGGCATCCTTGAGCCAAACAACAAATAATGGATGCAATTAGTGTTAACATGTTTGAAAGAGGTTATTCGATCAATGGGATGTAAGAAAGTTCAAAATGGCCTTTCTATGGATAAGGCCATGCACTTATTCTTAAGCAAAGTTAGACAAGAATTGTTGCATAATCTAACTTTAGAATCAATTATGAAACTTATTACGAGGGAGTGTGATGGACTCCCTCTTGCAATTATCATAATAGCTACTTGTATAAGGGGAATATCCAATCTTCATGTGTGGAAAAATGTTATAGATGAATTGAAAGGTTACATCAAAAACATCCGAGATATGGAAGATAAGGTGTATGGATATTTGAAATTCAGTTATGATCATCCAGCGCAAAAATAGACTAAGATGTTCTTCTATATTGTGCATTATATCTTGAAGATTGTGAAATCAAAAAAGAGAAGATAATTGAACATTAGGATGTGTTGTGCAAAAAATGTAATAAAATAAGGAGATTAAAGTAGGAAAAAAGAAGAACACACAAGATGTACATGGTTCGCTCAATGTGACCTACGTCTACGGGCAGGGAGAGAAATTTCTTTTTTTTTTTTGAAAAATTAATAAAACATCATAAGAAAAAAATCCTAGAGCCTTATAAATACTATCACTAAATCGGCTCGAGCCCTCCACTTCCACCATAGACATCTATTTTTTTCTTTTAGGTCGAGCTTCCATAATTTCAGGTTGGATCATAAGTCAAAGTAGATCACAAAATTCAAGGCACTCAACGAGATAGAAGAAGGGCCTATAAATGAAATGAGAACCAAAAAAACAAAGGAGAATAATGGTTATTCCATTTTACATAAGCTTGAACAAAATTTTTTTGGTAAAAAAGGTTGGGGAAGGTACACATACAAAGATACATGATGTTGTTAGAGACATGGCATTACATATCATAAGAAAAAGATTTTTGGCAAAACTTGGTATGCAATTGAAAGAGCTATCAAATGAGGAAGAATGAAGCAAAGATTTGGAGAAGGTTTCTTTAATGTACAATTCCATCTTAATAATTCCTCAACAGATTAACTACCCAAAATTTCAAAAGCTCACTCACGTAATTCATTAAAAGAAAATCCAGAGTCTTTCTTTGAGCATATTCCTAAACTTAGGATTCTTGATCTTTCTGGTAATCTTATTATGAATTTGCCAAACTTTATTTCAAGTTTGGAGAAACTCACTATATTATTGCTTTGTGGATGTTACCGTTTAAAGAGTTTGGCTTCTTTATTGAAGGTTTAAGATTTGAAGAAATTGGACCTTGAAAACACTTCGATGAAATCCCTCAAGGTTTGGAAATGTTGGTAAATCTTAGATATCTTAACCTTGGACATACCTGGTGGTTAGAAGAGATCCTGAGTGGATTATTGTCAAAATTATGCTAGCTTCAATACCGACTTCAATATTTGGGAATACATCAAGCATCAACAAAACTGAAAAAGATTAAGGGAATTGAACAAGTTGGAGGTTTTTGAAGATTACTTCTTTAACTTGGGAGACTAATATGAATGCTGTTCAAAGAAAAATGCTTTATAAATACTCCATTTTGGTGTGTCCTACATTTAATGATTGTTCATTTTATTCTTGTGAGGGTTATAGTAAAATGGTTACATTTGGCAGGTCTGAAATTAATTTTGGAGATGCAATTATACTTCTATACAATATTCAACAATTACATCTCGATGACTGTAAATGAGTGAGAGGATTAAACAACATTGGACTGAGAAATGCAATTGATTTGAAGAGATGTAAACGTGAGAATTACATTGAGTTAGAGTCTATTTTTTCATCCAAGTGTTAGCTGCTGCAAAAACTTGAGTCTCTAAGACTAGAAAGATTAAAGAATTTACAAGTCATTGTTGGAGTTGGAGAGTCATCAGTGGACACATTTATTCCCTCAAAGAAATCACTCTACGGAAGTGTAGACAAATGAAGAATATGCTATTAGCTAAATGTGTTCTACATAACTTGGAAGAGATCGGAGTTGGGTATTATGAGAAAATCAAAGAAATAGTAGAATTAGTGGATACTAATACCATCAAATTCACTCTTCCAAGATTAAGAAGATTGAATTTATGGGGACTACCAGAATTGGAGGGCATTTTTAGTAAACATGAAGTAATGGTCTATGATTCTTTCCAATTTATTGAAATAACTGATTGTCTAAAGCTAAAGCAGATTCCTCTATATCTTCCCTTGCTTGACATTTGTCATGCAAGAAACACAATAAAACAAGAAGATTAAAGCAAGAAAATAAAAACACACAAGATTTACATGGTTTGATCAATGTGACCTCCGTCCACAGACAAGGAGAAGATCTCTTATTTCTTTGAGAAAAATTGATACAGAGAGAACAAAAAACCTTATTGTCTCATATATATAATCACCAAATCCTAACTAAACAAGGACAATCCTAATTAATAAAGATAAATTCTATTCTTTATCCTAATCTGATTAGGACTTTTCTAAACACAATCCTATTCAATAAGGATTAAAGTTTGCTCTTTATCATAATCTGATTAGAAATTATCTAATCAAAATTCAAAGCGCTTAACAATTCTCCACCTTGACTTAAATTTGCAAGCCTTCAGAACTAAGAATATCTTCTTGCCATCATGCCTACAGGGCCTTATGCTATGTGAACATTTACCAAGTCCAAGCTTTGCTTGAACTTCTCTACAGGCGATGACTTTGTCAATATATTTGCTAGATTATCTCCCTTGACTTGAATTTCCAAGAACCAAGAACATCTCCCTACCATCATGCCCCGAAGGGCTTTATGCTATACGAACATTTACTAAGTCCAAGCTATGTTTGAACTTCTCTACAGGTAATGACTTTATTAACATATTTGCTGGATTATTTGCTGTGGCTATCTTCTCTATGGAAAATAACTTTTCTTCAATTACATCCCAAATGAAATTCAACTTGACATTAATATGCTTTGATCTTTCATGATAAACTGGATTCTTAGCCAAGTTTAATGCACTCTGACTATCACAACAAATGACAAGCCTCTAAACATTCAAACCCAAATTATTAACAACACCATGCAACCATATACCTTCTTTGACCCCTTCTGTCAATGACATGTATTCTGCTTCAGTGGTAGACAAAGCAACTATAGACTAAAGTGTTGTTATCTAATTGACGAGACATCCATACAAAGTGAAGATATAACATGTCAGGGATTTCCTTTTCATAAGATCTCCACCATAGTTAGAATCTATATGCCAACAAGACCACTAGTAGAACCATTAGTTCCAAAAACCAGGCAAATATCAGTCCTACCTCTCAAAAATTGCATAATCCATTTAACTACCTCCTAGTGAGTTTTCCCCGGATTACTCATAAACATGCTCACCACACTAACTGTGTGAGCTAGATCTGACTTAATATGAACCATGGCATACATCAAGCTCCCAAATGTGCTCGAGTAAAGAGCTTTATTCATGTAATCTTTTTCTTCATCTGTATTAGGTTCTGTACGAGCATCAAGTTTAAAATATGCTACCAAAAGAGTACTAACCGGCTTAGAATGATCCATTTGAAAAGACTGCAGTACCTTTTCAATGTACTTCTGCTGAGATACATATAATAGTCCTATTTTTTTGTCTCTCCAAATCTTTATGCCCAAAATTTTCTTGGCTGTAGCCAAATTTTTCATTTCAAACTCACTGCTCAACAAAATATTCAAACTATCAATTTCAGCCTTGCTTTTAGCTGCAATTAACATGTCATCCACATATAGTAACAACTACGTGAAGAAACCATCTAGCAGCTTTCTAGAGTAAACACAATTATCAAACTAATTGCGCATAAAATCATGAGAAACCATAAATGCATCAAACCTCTTGTACCACTGCCTTAGAGACTGTTTTACCCCATACAAGGATTTTTTCAGCAAACACACATGGTCTTTCTTTCCAAAATCAAGAAACCCTTCTGGCTATGACATATAAATCTATTCCTCTAGATTCCCATGCTAGAATGCAGTTTTCATATCAAGTTGTTCCAACTCCAAATCCAATGCATTTACCATGGCTAAAAGAACTCGAATTGTTTTATACTTCACAACTAGTGAAAATACTTCATGATAATCAATTCTCTCATTCTGTGAAAAACCCTTTGCTACAAGCCTTGCCTTAAACCTAGCTAGTTCAACTTCTGGAATACCTTATTTCTTTTTAAATACCCATTTGAATCCTACTAGTTTCACAGCCCTTGGTAATGGTACTAGGTCCCATGTATTATTCTTTGTAAGAGATTGCATCTCTTCATTCATGGCAATCAACCATTCTGATGCTTCTTTACTCTAAACTACCTCTTTATGTGACCTTGGTTTATTAGTAATAATGTTCTCTGCAATTGCCAAGGCATAAGTAATAGGATTAGTATCAACAACCTTAGCAAAGTCTGCATATGTTAGAGGCTTTTTGATTTCCCTTCTTGGTCTCCTTGTTGCTATACTTTGTGATTCTTCTTCTTTTTCTCTAGGTTGTTCTTCAGGATTTATTGTTAGCCTTTTTGGAACTTCAATCTTAAACTCTAATTTCTGGTTAACACCATGATCTTTGTTACCTGTAAGATTATCAAGCTCTTCTCTTTGGCCAAACATAGCAGACTTGTTGAAAGTAACATCTTTGCTAATACTAAATTTTGGAGTTCTATCCTTCTCAGTACACCACAATCTATAACCTTTAACTCTAGTTGCATGCCCTAGAAATATGCATTTCATTGCCCAAGGCTCAAATTTACCATCATTACCGTGAACATAAGCAGGACAACCAAATATGCGTGGCTAGAATAATCAGAGGGTTTGCTAGACCATACCTCTTGAGAAGTCTTTAAATCAATGGCTGTTGATGGAGATCTATGCACCAAATAACAAGCAGTATTAACTAATTTAGCCCAGAATCATTTTGAGAGACTAACATTTAATCACATGCATCAAGCACGCTGCAATAGTGTTTGGTTCATGCATTCTGCAACCCTATTTTGTTGTGGTGTACATTTAACAGTATGGTGCCTCACTATACCTTTTTTCTTGCAGAACTCATCAAATGGTGCATTACAGAATTCTAAACCATTGTTTGTTCTGAATGTCTTGTCTTGTGTTCTAATCCATTTTTCAACCATAGTCTACCATTCTTTGAACCACCCAAACACCTCATCCTTTGACTTCAAAAAATATACCCAAACATTTTTAAAGTAATCATCAATGAAATTAACAAAGTACCTATATCCAGTATGAGATTCAACCGAAACAGGACCCCACAAATCTAAATGAATATACTCAAGAATACTAGTAGAAATATGCTTTCCAGAATTAAATTTCACCTGCAATGCTTGCCCGTAACTCATGACTCACAAAATTTCAATTTTCTTGTTTCAGCTCCACCTAACAATCCTTGTTTGCTCAATACTGCAAGCTTTCTCTTACTCATGTGACCCAATCTGTGATGCCATAACTCTGTACAATCATCATATTGCTCTAAGGAATGAGATGCTACCACTATTCCCATTACTGAACTGTCCATCAAGATGTAAATTCCACGCTGCAATTTACCCCTTCATCACAACTAAAGCACCTTTTGAGACTCTTATTTGCTCATCTTCACTAAAAAAATTATTTTTTTTAGCTAAGGTTCCGATAGAGATCAAATTCTTGCAAAGATTAGAAACATACCAAGCATCAAATGTTCTAACTATCCCATCATACATCTTAATCAGCATAGAACCACTACCCCTGACACTAAGCTTTTTATCGTTACCCAACTTAACATTATCATTATACTTCTTAAAAGAAGTAAACAGTTCATTTGAGAAAGTTATGTGATAAGATGCACCAGTGTCCAAAACCCAGGTATATGTAAAACCTAAAGTACTAACAGTCAAAACATCATTGCCTTTTCCTTCATCAGAACTATTTTTAATCATAATTGAGCTATCTTGCATTACTACAACTTTACTATGGCTAGTTGATTCCTTCTTTTTGTTTTCCTTCTTGCATTGTGGACAGTCCTTCCTTAGGTGCATTTTTTATTTGAAGTGATAATATTAAAGTTTGCCAGGCCTCAATTTTGAATGTGTTTACCTCTGCTGCCACCATCTCTTTCCTTTTTCCTGCCTCTGTTAACAACTGGACCTGTTTCTGCACCATCTTCATTAGAACCAGAGACTTTTCTCTTCAATTCTTTAGACTGCATAGCATCTTTCACATTGTTAATAGAAATACTATCTCTGTCATATAGCATAGTATCTATAAAATTCTCATATGAACTCGGCAAAGAATATAAAAGAATGATAGCTTGATCTTTATCATTTATTTTAACCTCAACACCCTGTGGTCTAAAATAATTCAATTAAAATTATCAAGATGATCTTTTACTTGCATATTTTTTGTCATCCAAAAGGTTTATAAATATTGTTTCTGATATAATCTGTTGGTTAGGGATTTCTTTTAATACTTGCTTTCCAGCTCGTTCAATAATCTTACAGTAGTCATTTCTACAACCATCTCTCTTAAGATTTCATAAGTTAAACTCAACAAAACCATGTTCTGTGCTTTTTCCATAATCTTATTCTTTTCCTCTATCTTTAAATTCGTAGGCAAATTTTTTTCTCCTTCAATGTTGCTGTACATCCTTGCTGAACAAGAACAACCTTCATCTTTACCTTCCACAGAGTGAAATCATTTGATCTATCAAATTTCTTAATTTTGAATTTGTGAGACGACATCTTGAATAGCAAAACGAAATTGCCCCTAGATACCTAAATTCAAATAGAAACACTAGGTAACCTAGCTATGATACCACTTATCGTTCAAAAAACACAATAAAATAAGAAGATTACAGCAAGAAAAATAAGAACACACAAGATTTACGTGGTGTGGTCAGGGTGACCTACGTCTATGGACAGAGAGAGAGATTTCTTATTTCTTTGAGAAAAATTGATACAGAGAGAACAAAAAACTTTAGTGCCTCATATATATAATCACCAAATCCTAACTGAACAAGGACAATCCTAATCAATAAGGATAAATTCTATTCATTATCGTAATATGATTAGGACTTATCTAAACACAATCCTAATCAATAAGGATTAAAGTCTACTCCTTATCATAATCTGATTAAGAATTACATAATCAAAATTTAAGGCACTCAACAACCTTCATAAAGGGATTCCTTCTTCTTTCAAGGGAATCCAAATATATCCAAGAGAATGGTGGGAATTAGTGGATTGGACCAACCCTCATGCCAATGTTAATGCTAAGAATGTCCTTGAACCTTTGCTTAAGTTCTGTGATGTCAAAACTAGAGAATGGAAGCAAGCTGTTTGATTTAGTGTCTCTAAAACCATAATGTGAGTCTTGTTATCATACAATAGCAAATCAATTGTAATATAATATTTAACTACTAAAACTTGCTTGGATGTACTTTGCTTTATGATGTTCTATAAATTTAATGGATAGCTTGATGGGTGCTATAGTAGGCATAAAAAAGGGATGAACATAACTTATGGTGAAGTTGCTGGTTTTCTAGAACGAAATTGCTAGACCATATGCTTAGTACTAAAACCCTAAATATTTCTTTATACTCCTTCTTTTCTTCATAATTTACTTATAAACCTTGACTTTATTGTTTTCTTCCCCTTCCATGATTCTTTTATCATAAATT
>JBBYHM010016904.1:0-10926 GCA_038381775.1 Adansonia rubrostipa
TACAAAATAGAGCTAGAAATGAAATCAGCACGAAGTACGCAATTCATACACAATCTATCACTCCAAAGTGATAGACTTTTTCTTAACTTAAAGCACAATCATTGGTGTCCTAAGTTGTTGGTATAACATGTTTTGGGTCCATTACTAACACAAAGAAAAGGTGAATTTGACAAATTGTCGTCACATATTTGCTTCCTTCAATGGTGCAAAATTGTACACCAATGCTCTTAACATATCAACGGTATTATAACTCCACGCACTAACTCGGAGCTTGCATAGGTATACTTTCTTAATATGACGCAAGCATTTTAACATCCTCCAGAAATAAGTGCTTCCTATATCCTACTTCTCAACTAAGCTCCTTTCTAATTATAAATAACTAGAAAACTGCATGTAACATGGGAAAATATTAACTATGTCTAGTTCATCCCATTAGTAAGCATGTAAAGACAGAAATTCGCTCCAGCTTATACCATTAATTAAAGTGAGAAAATCATATTTTACCATTAAGATTACTATTTTATGATAAAAAAAAAAACACCTCATTAAGAGGTGGCATCTTAATGAAGAAAACTTGAATCGGGTCAGTAAAAGACATCGAATTTTAATTAAAAGAAAAAAGAGAGAAAAAACAAAACCTAGGATGTAATGGGTAGTTATTTTGACTGGTTGTTCAAATACAAAGCTTTAAAACAAAACGGACAATTCAATAAACAAATGGGGTCCAAAGCCAATTCAACAAAATCAGACGAAAAAGGCAGAGAGAGAGAGAGAGAGAGTGGGGCTGACCTTGACGATTCTCCATAAACATTGTACTCTAAGCATTTATCTTCATGAAAATTGTCCTCTCTTTTTCCTCACGCTAAAGACCCAAAGGAGTTATCTACTTTTCTCACGAGACATCAATAATTTCTTAAGGAAAATAATTTTTAACAAACAGTGAAACTCCATTAGAAAAGGAAACACTGCTTACATTTGTTATAATATATATATATATATATATATATATATATATATTTCTTACGAAAAACACAATTTTATGTGTGGAAAAACTGGAAAATATATGTACTATTCCAATTTTTAAAGGTTTTTTTAAGATAACTTTGCTAATTCTTAAGTTTTTTGGCCAAATAAATCTTGATTTTGATGTTTAAAAAGTACTTTCACTAGAATATCTTCTTTAGGGATTGGATTTTTTTATATAATTTTAATCATATTAAATAAAAATTAGAAAAAATTTCATTTTAAGAAAAAGAATTTTTTATTTTTAAATAAAATAGAAAGGGTAAATTTTATTTACATACAAAGAAATAACAATAATTGAAATTATTAACAAAGAAATGATAATTACCTAATTGCTCTCAACTCTATTTGCAAGTGAATTAATTCCTTTTTGTAAAAACCAACTTTTTTTTTCTGGATGCAAATAATTAAAAAATATTTCATATTAAATCATAAATTTATGGTTCCTTCAAATAAAATTGTATGTACATATAACTATAATTAAATGTACTCAAAATTATAATGGTATGTACATATGATTTTAACTAAAAGTACATTTGGTAAAAATAATATTTTTAGCCTAAAGAGTCATTTCCTTTCATGGAGAAGTCGATTCTTCTTCTTAATTTGTGTATTTTTTTGGCATAAAGAATCGATTCTTTTCATGAAAGGTCAATTCCTTTGAAGAAAATTAAATATACATATAATTATAACTAAATTTATATATGACAATAATAGTATGTACATATGATTCTAACTAAATGTATATATGGTTTAATTAAACCAACCCCTCTTCACAAAGAGAACCAATATTAAATTATTTTTTTAAATATATATAAAATATTTTTAATTCTTTATTATTTTTAAATAACAATTAGGGATCTAGGATAAACTATTTTTAAATTTTTAATATTTTTAAATAGTTAATTGAGATTTAATATAAAATACTTTTTAATTTTTTATTATTTTTATATAGTAATTTAAAATTTAATATAAAATATTTTTTATTATTTTTAAATAGTAAATTGAGATTTGATATAAAATATTTTTTAATCTTTTATTATTTTTAAGTAGTATTTTTAATATATATAATTTTATATAATATATATTTGAGGTTTGATCCCTTGGTATAGAAATCACCCCTTTCCATATTAGGAATATATCAAATATATGTTCCAATATATATTATTTGATATATACATTTATTAAATTTTTAAATGTAGTTCGAGTATATCTATAATATATATATAAGTAGTATTTTAGTTACTATAATTCAAGATTTAATATAAAATATTTTTTAAATTTTGTTATTTTTTAAATAGTTATTAGAGATTTAATCTGAAATACTTTTTACATTTTTTTCAATAGCAATTCTAGATTTAATATGGAATTTAATATATATTTTTTTAATTTTTGTTATTTTTAATAGTAATTTTAGAGTTAACATAAAATATTTTTAATTTTTAATTATTTTTATTTTAACATAAAATATTTTTATTTGCCTCGAGCAAAAAAAATTAAAAAAAAAAAACAAAAGAGTTGGTTCATTTAGTATAGACGAAGTTAAAGGCAATTACCTTGTTACTAATTTCAGTTGTTGCTATTTCTTTACATGTAAATAGAATTTCCCTTTCTCCTTTATTTAAAAAAAAAAGTTAATTTTTCTAAAATAGAAATTTCCCTAACAATTATTTATTTAAATATTTATAATATAAAGTTATATATTAAAATGAAATTATTTGTTACTAAATCAATTTTAAATGATAAAACATAAAATTATAAAATTTAATTTTCAATGCAAAATAAGGATTCTTTAAAGATGAGTAAAGGAGACCATTTTAAAAAAGTCCCCTGTATCATTAATTTAAAATTATTTAAGGCATTTTTTAGTTTCATCCCTAATTTTATGATAATAAGTTTTAAAGACAACTAAATTCAAAAAAATAATTAAAAATAAATTTTAATATTTTTAAATTATATTTAAGATGTTTTTCTTAAATAAAAAAATCAAAAGGAAAGTGAAAAAAAGTGAGCTTTTCACATATAAAAATAATTTCATTGAGTTTTTTTATTAGGCCAATAAAATTTATTAATACAAAAGGAAAAGAAAATAAAACAACAATCCTATTCCACCTCCTCAAAGCATTCTTTCCCTCCTTTTTTTTTTAAAAAAAAATTCTTTGATTATTCAAATCACTCTTTTTGCAAATCTAGGTAAAAATCCTTAAATCTTTAATCATTTTGTTAGCTCAAATAAAGAAATAAACCAAAAGGGAGTGAATTTTTTTTTTTAATTTTAATCTCAAAATCAACTTTAATGAAAAATTAAAATTAAATAAAGATAAAGATGAGTAAAGAGTGAGAAAATCAAACATGTGATATATAAAGGTTTGGTCCTTAAACTTGGAGCCTACATATTCTCTTCTTGGCACTTCCTTGCCAAAGTGATTCGGCAATCCACTAGTAAAAATGTTATTTTTGAGGCTACGGTATAACCTTATAATACTATCTTTTGAGGCTAAGATAAAACCTTTTTAACTCCCCTTTAGAATTCTACCCAAATTCTTAAGTGTTCTTACTCAATGTTACACAAATCCCTTATGAAATAAATTAATGTTTGCAAATAAATCAAAACGTTTAATAGGTGGGTATTTGCTAGAGTTTAGGTATAAGGAATAAGAGATACAAATAAACTTGAAGAATACAAGTGATTACAAATATGATGAGAAAAAATAATTTTGAGCATGCTTGTGAATTTCTTGATTAATCCTAGTATCTTTTATGTCATGAACTGTTGTGAACCTTTATTTATAGCTTGAGAATGAATTGTGAAAGTTAAATATCAAATATATTAAAATATTCTATAAAAGGATTTTCTTCATGCCGGAAATATTCTATAAAATCTAAATGCATGATTTTATGTCATAGATGACCATTTTCTTAATAGTTCCGACACTTTTCTAAATTTGCAAATTGGTCTCTACATGATTAAAACACAAAGTTAAATATAAAATATATTAAAATAAACACAAAAATCACAACAAAGATTAAAAGGGAGGTTCGATCACTTCCCTTTAGCCTTAGAACAAATTGTTTAATATTTACACAAAAGTCTCTAAACTTTCTAAAATTATAAAAGAGCCTAAAAATAAAAAAAAAATGTATTTTATTTGATAAAATGCATAAAATACATTCCTAAATGTGTATGAGAGTTTCGTTTAAGCATAGGATGGCTAGAAATTATTTTTATATTTTTATTTTTTACAAATTAGTCCCTAAACTTTTTATATTTACCAAATAGCCATAAAAATAAAAATTCATCATATACACATGTGCATTAGGTTTGGCCAACCCTAATAATCTACCAAACATATTTTTCTAGCTCAATAATCACATATCCAAGTTTCATCAAACTTAAATCAACATAATCATATAAGAAATCATAAAAATAAACAAATATACACATTATCTCAACATATCAACAAGAAAATACTAAGAAAAATAGCATACATATGATCATATATATGACTAATATAACACAAAAACCAACATCATATCAACAAAACCATGATTTATGAAGAAAGTCAACTTATTGGCACAAAAAATTAAACAAAACAATTAGATTAAAGAAAAAGGTTTGTGACTTTCATTGCTTAGTCTTTCAACATGGATCAAAATCCACAAACTTTAGCATGATTTTGGCTCACCATCAAAAGGAAAAATGAATGAAATAAAGAAAAACTAAAGCTTTAGGAAGAAATGTACCTTAACAAAGTGTTAAAACTTGAAAATAAACTTAGTTTTTTTAGTGTTTTTTCTCCAAATGAATTCTCCCTAAATGAAAAATCTACCCCCTATTTATAAGGGGGAGTTTCAGCCAAGAGGATGAAAAAAATCCTCTTGGTTGAAATTCATTAAAATTTTTAATTAATTTTAATTTTTTTTACTTAGTACTTGCACTGAAAGATGAAATGCATTAAATTGATGAGAAATTGATTGTCATTCACAATATTTTATTATGAATATCTAGATAATATCACCTAATGGGTAATTAGAAACCATCTAAATTGGTTGAGGGAAAAGTTAGAAATCAGTTAGACTAGAAACTAGTAGAAAAATTCATAATAAAATTAAAAGACTAATAAATAAAAAGAATTAAAATAAAAATTGATAATTATAAACAATATTTTGAAAATGAAATAATGAAAAAAAAATCTTGATTGGAAATCCAAAACTTGTAAAATTATATGAGAAAAATCTTTACAGAAGAAAATTGGTATGTATACAAAAATTCAAATCTCATAAAATAAATTAAACTTTTGAAAACTGATTTAGTATGAATTTATGTTTTACAAAAATGATTTTATGATAACTTAATGAGAATACTTAAAAAATTTTGAAGTTCAAAACTTAAGGAAATTCTATTGAAAATTTTACAAATAAAGGAAGCTTGTATTTTGGAATCAAAAAAAATTTTAAAAATGCATTGAAACTTATAAAATGAATTGAGTACAACATATTATCCAAAATATTAATTTAGAAAAATGGTAAAGATGAAAAGCCGAAGTCTGGAACAAGTTTTTGTCAAAAAAAATTCGTAAGCAAAATACTTGCAATACCATGATAAATTCAAAAATAATTGAAAAAATTGATAACTTGACACCTTGTGGTATTAAATGGCAATATATAAAATGACACCTTGTGCATATAGGCATAAATGCTACATAAGTATTAGTAAAAATATACGACAATCAACTTTTCGAGTTTTGCAAAAAAATCTCGAAAAATTCCTCAGCTTTTTTATCTTAATTTAAAAAGGGTATAATGGCAAAACAATATAATTTTTATTTTTTCTTCTCATTTTTCAATTATACCAACCAACAAGAGAAAAGAAAATTAATTTTTCTATCTATTTTTTCATATTTCCTAATAAGCACACTAACGGAAAGAAAAAAAATGTTTTCCATCTTTTCACTTTTCTCCTCCTCCAATTTTCCATCTTTCCAAAATTGTTTTTACCTGTCAAGCAAAACCTAAAGGTATACTTGGTAGTATAGAAAAGTGGAAGGCTGGATAGAAGAGGGTGGAAAAGTGAAAACAAAAATTTTGGGTGTGCTTGGTAGGAAAAAAAAGTAAGAGGAAAGAAAATAAGAAATATTATTATTTTTCACACCTATTAATAGAAACTATCACTCCAAATTGGAGAGAAAAGATGAAAGGAAATGGGAGTGGTGTAGTTCAATTACATATATTTACAAGATTACCCCTTATCTTTTAAGCTTTATTTTTCATCTTAACTTTCAATGCATATAATGATAAATTAATTACTTTTTATTTTCTTTCACCACCTATTTCAATCATACCTCGCAATGGGTGGAAAAAATTATTTTTTCTTTTTACTTTTCCTTCTTTCCTACCAAGCACACTAATGGAAATAAAAAGTAAATTTTCTATCTTTCCACTTTTCTCCTCCTCTAATTTTTCATCTTTCTAATTTTCTTTTAACCTTACCAAGCAAAGCCTAAAAGAATAGAGGGCCTTTTTTTAACATTGATGAAGTTTACAACCTCATTACGCTTCAAAACATCTTAGCTAAAGTTTTGCCTTTCTTACCATACATGTGCATTTTTCATCCAGTACATAAGATATTGTTTTTCAACAGTAAATTCATAAAGAGGTTTTTCTTTAGTATTAAATATTAATCAATGTAAGCATAGGGAAAACTTTTGATAATGAATCTAGGTTTAGTTTAATTGATTCATGCAATCATATTTAAGAAGTGACATTTTTTATTAGCAAATTAGAAGTTAAAATCTATAACCTTCCCTTATTCTGAACTATAATTTCTTTTTTACCTAAAAGAAAGGAAAATACTTTTGACAAAAATGAAAAGCACATGAGAACTAACTATAATGCCGGGACAAGCACAGTTTTGGATTTCTATGGGATTATTTAGACTGATCAATTGGTTGATGAGAGTTCCATGAAGAATACAGAAAGCTTTCATTATTAATTCATCTAGTGTTCTAGACAAGATTAGATTTGTTGGCGCCGAAGCTATTTTTAGGCTAAAGTAGAAGCAAACATGAGATTTATAAAGGAATCCATATTCCTAGTGAAGTCTATCCCATGCAATTAGCTTTTAAATTTAGAAAATAACATAAATACACAATAGAAGCAATAAATACAAAAATAGTTGAACTTCCATGCAGATCTTTAAGAAGGATGTAAACATGTAGCAAATAAAAATCAGATTTAATGGAATTAAATCACACATAAAAAGATTAGCTAACTTTTAGGTATCACAATCTGAAGTTAAAACAATCTAAAAGATCTCTAAAAGTGATGGTTTGTTGTCTAATTAGATCTACGAGGTCACAAGTAACACATTTGTCTTGTCTTCTAAGGTAATCCACACGGATAATAATGGGAGCTTTCTCAAGGATTAGTGTTTCTCCAATGCTAGCCAGAAAACTCAACGAGTCTAAACCAAAATATGATCATAAACTACTTTTTCCTTCATACAATCTAAGAACTATTCTAGGATTGTAAATGCACCAAAGGTGAAGGAGAATGGCACCATGAGATGGTGTGATGGTGGCAACAATGGTGGTTTTCAACCCTAGAGTGGCAGCACTTAAGAGAATAATAGAGAAAACCTTTTCCTCTAGAAAATAATTCACTTCAAAAGTGTTTTCGGTTCTACAAATTCACTTAGCCATCTATCCATTTTCTTTCTTTTAGCTGAAACAAACCTCTTTAATTTGGAAGAGTTTTTATCAAATCACAATTTCTTTCATAGGTAAAACTCTTTCACATTAAGTAATTGAATTTGATCATCCTTCCCATCTATGGTGGCTGATCATAGCATGCTAAATAGTCTCTAGGAAATTTCGACCAATGCACTATGTATCTAGACATATTTCTAGCTTTGTGCAATATAGATTATTTGGCTAGGTTAGGTTTCTACTAAAGTTTAGTCTAAAATTAAACTATTTTATTTATCATATGAATAAACTAAATTATCTCATAGAATTATCACATAATTAAATACAAGATAAATATATAAAAACCATTTAACTAAATCAAATATTCCTTTTATGAATTTTTATCCAAATAAAATTAAAAAATTAAATTAAAATAATTTTAATTTAATAATAATTTTATTAATATTAATTATTTACATAATTAATATTTTGATAAGATTATCCAAGGATTTCAGATAAGATGATTTTCACCATATAATATCTTAATTTAGATATTATCCATCTAGACATAGTATGTTTCAATTTAGACATCATCCATATAAGATGATCTTATCCACTATATCTTAAAAAGATAATAAAATTTTAGATTTCACAAAATATAATTTTTTGTCTTAAATTAATTCTTAATTGAACTTTTTCAATTAAATCCTCCGTTCAGTTATCTAATTAAATCCCGATTTTAATCTAACAATATCATCCTATTGTGTATGACCTATTAGGTTCCCAAAATGTTGGCAATGAACATGATTAGTCTTATTAATCACGTCTATAAATCAGGAGCAGGATCTAGCAACCTATCATGACCACCCAAATGTTGATGAGTCGATGTGACCATATCAAAACCTTTTAGTAATAAGGCTATTCAATTAAATCCTCCATTCAATTATCTAATTAAATCCCGATTTTAATCTAACAATATCATCCTATTGTGTATGACCTATTAGGTTCCCAAAATGTTGGCAACGAACATGATTAGTCTTATTAATCATGTCTATAGATCAAGAGTAGGATCTAGCAAACTATCATGACCACCCAAATGTTAAAGAATCGATGTGACCATATCAAAACCCTTTAGTAATAAGGCTATCAGTGTAATATGTTCCTTTCACCATATACCTAGAATAAGCATGGGTATGGTGCAGTGTCTACTCATGCTTCAATCCATGTTCAATCTTGCAACTCAAGGTCAATGATCATGAATCTATGAGAAACGATTCCTCATGATTCACTTTGCTTTGGTTAGAGACTTTAATCTGATTAACCATAGTTAAGATCATTTGGAATATGCCTTTAATGTCATTCAGAGTGGTGAATCCCCTCTAAATCACTTACTCATTTTTAGTATGTTTCATATCATACCCAAAACCATCCTCATTTGGTATCCATCTATTGTGGACCTGTTTGTGATGATCTTTAAGTATGATACTCCACATACAAGATGACCTAGTGTCTTAAGTTTAAAGACTAGTTACACGGCTGGCACATGAGAACATATTCCATAGACATGTAAGTTGTTAATACCAAATGTAGTTCTCATATGAGCCATGTTTAGTGAACTTTTTTCCATAAAACAAACACCCATATGCTATCTCCAAGTATCCCATATATTTCAACTCATAAGACCAATTGCATGCATCAGATGCACGAAGGCTTAACATATGCTAGTCTTTATGCATTATCAATGCCTTGTCTTAACAATATGATGCCCAAGAACAGCTTTAGAAACATGGCTTGATGCATAAGGATCTTATAATTATAGCTTTTTACAATTTCTTTGCAAAGCTAATGTGTTTCATGGGGTTCATCTAATTAGTGTTTGCATAATAGTCAATCATGCCACTAACATGAAGTAACACCTTTGTCACTATAAAATAATAACATGTATATAGTTAATTGACCATGTATCCCATGTCCCAATCTAATTGATTCAAGGGTCTACACCAACAACTTATAGAGCTGATCAGACAGACATTCTAAATGTGATGTAGCTTAATAAATTTTCCAGCTAAAGTTTTCATGTTTCCGTAAGAAATTAGTAGAAGTGAGGATTTCTCGAGTTGTTGCTATTTTTTGCGCGTCAGCTCCTCTAACAAAAGAGTCCAAAATATGTCAAGCCTTCAACCTTGTTCTGATCAGACAGCATCAAAATTAACCATATCCACCATTGGTGACATAACGAATATATATTTATATATTGCCAAATTCAAGAAGATTGGCGTGGCTTCTCATCATGTAACACCACTTCAAAACAAAGCCTGATTAATATATTTTGGACTCGAATTTCAAACTGTAAAGACAAAAAGGAAAAAGCCTCAGCAAAAAGGGTTACGTAGACTATTTTGCTTTGCAGAGCCTCACGTATTTAATATTTCATATATGGAGTGTAGCCAAAACCTGCTTCGAAACAATAAAAAAGTACGTGCAACATCCAAAGTCTAAACAAGCTGAAACAAAAAAGAATTATCTTATATTCCATGTTGGTTGAACTTCAAGACTCGCAACCTATCCCGAAATCATGGCTTATTATATGCACATGTACATGAATATATACATATATCAATAGATAAGTGTGTGTATATAAATATATGAATATATGTATATATACACAAATATGTGTATGTATATATATACATATATATATATATGTACATATCGTATATTTGCTGGCACATCTATTAAAGTGATCAGATATATACCCACATTTATTTGGGTTTAATTTACATTTGCCAGTACACCTATTAAAGTGATCGGAGATATACCCACATTTATTTGAGTTTAATTTTTGGATAAGCATTCAAAAGAAGCATCACATCTCGGGTAAAGAAATGCTGGAAGTCACATAGTTAGGCAAAAAAATCCAAAAAAAATATACTTTGTGTAGATGGTAAGTATCAACCAAGGAAGATTATTTATTAGGTTCTATCCATTTATATCCTATGTAGCAGGCCTCTTGCTTCTTTTTGGTTTTTTAAATAAAATTTAGTCTATAAAAAAAATGGATAACTATTAGAGTTTTTGTCTCACTTTATTTATCTACAAATCTGAATTTTTTACAAATCAAGTTTAATTTTGATCATTAATTTTTAAAATATCATATTAAATTAAAATTTTTAAAATATATGTTTATAAATTTTGAGACTAGTTTTGTTATTCTTAC
>JBBYHM010016915.1:9237-26571 GCA_038381775.1 Adansonia rubrostipa
ATATATATATATATGTATATATTTTTATATATGCATATATTTCGTTCCTTTTTGATACACTAATAATTAATTTTTTTTTAATTTAAAATATTGTTAAAAAATTATTATATATTTTATTTTTTATAAATTAATAATTTTAATTTTTAAATATAATATATTATCTTATTTTAGCATAGTCTTTTCAAGTCTAAATGTTCATTCACATTGGATGAAATAATTTCTTTATTTATTTATTTGATGGTGGATGTCATTGTCATGAAAGTACTAAAGTTTTGGCCTAATCCTAAATTTAGTGAATTGTCTTCAATTTCGTGTTTTCGTGCATTTTACGTTTTATAACTATCATTTCACGGACCGTGTGGGTTGCTTAAGCAACCCTACCATTCCCATCATTGCATTTAGTTAGTTAATTATGAATGGTTGTCTTAAGTCGGTTGGGTCGGACTTCAGTTATAGGTTTGTTTTATTATTTAAAAAAATTAAAATATTATTTTTATATTTTATAATTAATTTTTTATTCGTTAAATAGAGTGATTCAGTTGATTCGAATTATTAAATATTATATTTAAACCTGATCAAATACGAATTGAATCTGTTAAACCAAATAGGCTATTATGCTTTCGAGGAGAATTATTTGATTGGAAACTATAAGGTCATGAAATTTGTTTTCAACTTAAGTTGCATATATTGTAATGGGATTAGTTGATTGTTAATGTGGAAGATATAAAGTTTCCAACAGAATTATTTAATTGGTAAGATATGAAGTTTGTTAATGTGGATGAAACGTTGTTTATATAGGTGGCAGAGAGTCGTATCGGTTTCGGAGAAGATCGACATCGGATATGTACGAGAAGGCCAACGAGGTTGGACCAAGAAGCCCTCATCCTCCTTACGACGTGTGAGATATGAGCCTCTCATGATGCTATCTATCTATCTATACGCTAATTTGCAGCTTAGTTTTATGCATGTCAAGCTGGGTTTGGCACCGTTTTACTTATTTCTCTACGATATGTGTAACTTATTTTATCATGGGAGAACGTGTCGAACTCTTGACTTCTTTTTTTTTTTTAATCTTTTTATAGTTGAGTTCAGAACTTTACCAGCAGCCTACATGGACTGTTGGCAACTATCGACGGGTTTGAAAAGCCGTGAACTCTATGTAGACGTGGTAATGTAGAGATGGTGATGTACGAATGTACCTAAAGGAATTTTCTACTTGTATGATATATCGAGCTTGTAAATCATGCAATTTTCCTTTTGTTCTCTCCAAACTTGTTGGAATATGATGATTTCGATGTCGGATTCTGTTGCTCCTGATCTGAAAGCTGTTGTGTGCGTCTGTACTTTTTTTTCCTTTTTCTGTATCTGTGGACCCACGTTAGGCCGAATAATGTTGCCAAAGAAAGAGTTCATAGTATTCGGATTCGGAAATGAGTTTTATATGAGTATAATTAAATTTTTTAAAGTTTATATATATATATATTTAAAAGATTATTTTTTTTATACATGTTAAAAATGTGATGAACATTTGTAAGTATAAGATTTGGATATTTTAAAAAATAAAGAGTTTGGATAACGTAAAATAAGCTACTAGTGGTGGTTGCGATATTCGTTATCAACAGATGGTGGGGTGTGTCTGTTGGGGTAGGATATATGCAAGTGTTTATTAATTTGTACTGGGTAGGATATATGCAAGTGTTTATTAATTTGTACTTTTATGTTATGTGAATGGGTGTCTAAGTATAAGTATACGTTAAACATACATATATTTATTTTTAAAAAGTTTTTTCGTATATTGATAGATCATATTTTTATGTTTATGTTTAAAAAATTTATATCTTTACTGTTTGTAAATAAATTTAAGTAAAATACTTTTTATATCCCATAAATTATCGTGGAGTTTTTTATTTTATAAATGGAACTAAAATATTGCTACATATTTTTTTTATTAGGTTAAGATTTCAAGTTTTAAAATATATCTCCTCTTTTCTTTTTTTAAAGAAAGCTCCGGCATGACGATAGTGTAAGAGATTACAAATGTTATATGAACCTGCTATTTCTTAAAAATAATTATATTAAACAATCAAAATTATTATTAGTACAGTGTTAAACTATTGATTTCAAAGATGAGAAATTAAACTTTAGTAATTTCGATTATAGAAAACCATAATATGTATGTGTGTATATATATATATATATTAAGGACGATGATGCTGCTATATCAAGGCACGTTAATCAAAGTATCCTTGATTTTTAAACTAATTATCAAAATAATGTTAATTTGAAATAAATTATTAAAATACTGTTCTTTTGACACGCGAAAAATTACTAAATTATTTGGAGTGTTTAGTTAAAAATTGGCAAAGCGATTAGCGAATCATACATGAAATCATTAAATGCTTTAGAGATTCCAACATGGACTCACTAGTTATTTTAGCTCTTCCTACATGGACTCGCTAATTACTTTAATTATTCTTATATTAATTCAGTGGTCACCTATTGTTTAATTATAATGTTATTATGTTTTTTAATAATATTATTAGGGCTATTATTATGCTTGTGTTTTTTTAATTAGTATTATTAGTTGGTTTTCTTTAATTAATAAAAGATTATATTATTAATTAAAGATAATATTATTATAAATATAATAATAATTTTTCTTATTAAAAAAATTATTTCATTTATAATTAATGATAGTGAATTTATTTATTTAGATTGTAATTATATAATTATTTTAAAATATTTAATTTAATTTGTTTAATTTAAAATTTTGATTTAAGTAATAATCGTCTAATTATTTTTTAAATTTAAATGAAAGGGTGTAATCATTTTTTAAAATTTGGATTGTAATCGTCTAATCACGAAGAGTTGTAAAATTGGTATCTCCAACACCTCTATTAGCAAGAGACATCAAGAGAGAAAGATTAGAACCACATCATTCATCTCTTAAAGCTTTCAAGTAGCTCATCTTTATATAGGATTAATCCTTCTTATCTTTCATTGTATTCGTTTGTGTTATTATCATTGTAATCTTTTTTCATTGTGCCTAAACTTTTTAAACGCCCAATGTTTTAGAGGTATTTTTTGTTTACACCTAAAACCTTTGCAACAAAAAATAAAAAAAAAAAAGATTACTACTTTAGCTATAAAAAAGATAGGGAGGTTTTATCTGAGAATTAAAAAAAAAATAAGGGCAAAGTGGTTTTTATATTAGCCTACTCAAAAGATAGAAAATGTGAAGGTTATATATTGTTCTTGAAATATAATAATTCAAGTTAGTGGATTGTGAAACTCGGCAAGTGAGATTGAGAGGGAGGACATAGGCACAAAGCCGAACATCTATAAATTTTAGTCTTTGCTTCTTTATCCTTAATCATTTAATTGCATTATTTATCTGTGAACTTGCTTCTTCAAGTTCATAGCTTGAATTTCTCAATTTGCAAAATAAAAAAAATCAATTCACTCCCTTTCGATTTTATCACCATATTGTCTAACCTATATATATATATATATGTATTAATAGAGTATGATTGAATTTTACAAATCTCATAAATACTACCTTAGATAGTTTTCTTAATTAATAATCTAAATTAATAGAGACATTGACAAAAATTTTAATCCTTGTTAAGGGAATTATTTTTATAAACATTTTAGTACATAAGAAAAAAAATCTGTAAAAACAAAAGAAAAAAATTATGATCATGATCTACTAGGTTTTATTCAAAGTGAGATTGTTCCTTCCTCAAGCTCCAATCATGGCTACTCGAAGGATATTTAATATTTTTAGAACAACTTATAAGCTTCTCAATCAGATCGAACCCGATCGAACATGCAAACCCACATTTCTTGTGTTGCTCTTGGTAAACCCTGAGGTGTAAGGCACTCTTGTCGACCTGATCCAGGAGTCGCCATTGAAGAACTTTCCTGGAGTGTATCCGATTGCGGTCGTCCGAGTAATTTTCTTGATCCCAGGCCATGTAACACGAGCTGTCTGGCTAGAACCAGGGCCATGGTTGTTGAATTCGGAGTAGAAGCAAGTCTTTAAGCCCCAGGGACCATCCCAAATCGTCCACCCTTCGGGTTTGATCAAGTCATCAAGGTAAGACTCCATGATGATTGTTCTCGAGAAGTTCCCCCATGGACGACCGAGGTATGTCGGGTGCTTGTCCTTGACGGGAACAAGTTCAGGATCAGCGACGAATGTTGAGTTTTGTATGACGATGCCTGTCGGCTGACGAACGTCCATCCTGCCTTGTGCGGTGACAATGTTTTGCTGTCCGTTTAAAGGCTTTCGGACCACGAATGTGCAGTTCTGGAAAACTGCAGCAGCATCACCGAAAACGAAATCAATTGTCCCACTGATAGTACAATCACGATAGAATTGGCGTTTGCTGTGGACGTAAAGTGTGTCCTGGTAGCCATCCATCGAGCAGTTGTACAAGACCGCGAAATCGGATAAAACCATCAAGGCGACAGCTTGGAACTTGGCAGGGCCAGCTGAGTTCTCGAACCCGATGTTTTTGGCAAAGAAATTGTCTCCATTTACAGCTGCATTTCATCGAACACCTCAATTTGTTTAAGCAAAAAAGCAAGGAAAGAAATCAAGAAAGAACGAAGTTTTATCTCCAAGGTCTCTTGTTAACTCTTACCAACAGTGGCAGTCCTGAAGGTAGGAACACCATCGGCATTGTTGAGGTGACCGGTGATTCGGGTTTTTTCTTTACCATCGCCGATTAGAGCCACATTAGTCATCTTGTAACCGAATTCCAGATTCTCCTGATAAATTCCTTCCTTGATATGTAAGACAAAAGGCTTGATAGAATTCAAGGGGATAGCGTTGATTGCGTCTTTAATGGTTGTGAAGTTTCCACTTCCGTCTTTGGCCACAATTATGTCGGCCTTGATGCTTGATGGAGCAGCGGCCATGAGTCTGCGTTTCCAGGGATTATTCTCTACTATGAAAGACCAATCGGCATGCCCGATAACGGGGATTTCTTTTTCTTGGAGCAGACGATGTTTATCTAACATAGAAGACCAATCGTCATGACCAACAACGAGTGGCTCTTTTTCTTGAAGCAGACGACGTTTGTCTAACATGGAAGACCAGTCGTCGTGGCCAACAACGAGTGGCTCTTTTTCTTGAAGCAGACGACGTTTGTCTAACATGGAAGACCAGTCGTCGTGGCCAACAACGAGTGGCTCCTTTCTTTGAAGCAGACGGCGTTTGTCCAACATGGAAGACCAGTCGTTGTGGCCAACAACGGGGGGCTGTTTTTCTTGGAGCAGACTGCTTTCATCTAACATAGAAGACCAGTCGTCGTGGTCGACAACGGGAGGTTCTTTTTCTTGAAGCAGACGACGCTTATCCAACATGGAAGACCAGTCGTCGTGGCCAACAACGAGGGGCTCTTTTTCTTGGAGCAGACGACGCTTGTCCAACAAAGAAGACCAACTGTCATGGCCAACAACGGGAGGTTTTTTTTCTTGGAGCAGACGACGTTTATCTAACAGGGAAGACCAGTCGTCGTGGCCAACAACGAGGGGCTCTTTTTCTTGTAGCAGACGACGCTTATCCAACATGGAAGACCAACTATCATGGCCAACAACGGGAGGCTCTTTTTCTTGGAGCAGACGGCGTTTATCCAACATTGAAGACCAGTCGTCATGGCCAATAACAAGGGGCTCTTTTTCTTGGAGCAAACGACGTTTATCCAACATGGAAAACCAACCGTCATGGCCAACAACAGGAGGTTCTTTTTCTTGGAGCAGACGACGTTTATCTAACATGGAAAACCAATTGTCATGGCCAACAACAGGCTGCTCTTTTTCTTGGAGCAAACGACGTTTATCCAACATGGAAAACCAACCGTCATGGCCGACAACAGGAGGTTCTTTTTCTTGAAGCAGACGGCGTTTATCCAACATGGAAAACCAATTGTCATGGCCAACAACAGGCGGCTCTTTTTCTTGGAGCAGACGACGTTTATCCAACATGGACAACCAATCGTCATGACCAACAACAAGTTCATCTTTTTGGAGTAGCCGACGACTTATACCTTGAATCTCCATTTGTTTAAGCACATCAGCCATCTCAGTGGCTATTGCAAGCCCATTCCTGCTGAGCTGCATCGATATATTCAATGCTTTCTTCATTTTCTCACCAGTATGCGTCGTTGTATTGCTAAATCCATCCAAGCACGTTTGCTGGTTGCTAATTGTAGCACTCAACCAAATCTTAACATCCGACAACATTTTATCAAACGTTGTAATATCCAACTTATCGATTTGATTAAGTGATTTTTGGAGCTCATGTATCGAATAAGTCATTAGTTGTTTGCAAACATCCAGAGCTTTCTTCGACCTCTGATCTTTCTCAAGATCTCTTAAAGTAGTCGAGTTCTTGACAGCTTGGGACGCGAACTTCATGGCGGCCTTGAATGCCGCTTGAACGAGTTGCTTGACGTCCGAGGTATCGCCGGCCTCGGCACGGAGTTGCTCTTCGCATGTTTTCTTGAAATCCGTCGGTTGGCAAATGGATTTGATCGCTTTCATTGAGGAAGACACCTGAGAATTCTTGCTGCCATTGTTGGTTTCTTCATCGGAGTTGGTTCCATTGATGCTAACCCCAACTGTCACAGCAATCACCATAGCCACCAACAGGCAAGAACAAACAGCAATAATTGCAATTCTTCTCTTCTGTCCATCATCTGAACTTGACATTTCCAATATATATGTATATACACACACACACACACACACACGTTCGTATGTATATATGAATCAGCTTCTTAATATATATTTTTTTAAAAGAAAAAGCGAAAAATAAAATAAAACCCCACTTTGTTTTTCCTAAGTGATCACAAATTAAGTCCCACAATTAGGCAACAAGAGCTGCCTAATTCAAAAGGAAAAGCCAAACTGGATGGCCAACTCCTTGGAAGCCAAATTGCCCCTTTAGAAGGGTTGTTTTTTCTTGATGATTCTTGCAAGAATTATTATATGTTAATATATGGAAGATGTTTAAAAGAAAAAAAGATCGAAAGTTTAAAGTTTTGGTTATTTTTAGTTACAAAAACATGAGGTTTGGGGCAAAAAATTTTGTTTAAGTGTTTCTAAAAAATGAGAGGTTGCAAATTAAGCTGTATAAACCATTTTGACCCTCTTAACTTAGCCAAATTGACCATAGACAAACTTGTCTTATTGTTCTTATATAAGGAAATTGACAGCTAAAATTGTTTGAAAATATCATCCAGCCAGAGGCCTTCATGTTCGGGCTCGACTTATGTATGATATCAATATTATTTATATTTATTTAAGTTTATTTTGAGTTGGAATATAGATTTAAAATTTTATAAAATTTTTAATATTTATATATGGATAAACCAAATCCGTTCATTTTTTTTCTATTTTTTAAATAATATTTTTATTTAATATTTAGTAATTATTTTTCTCTTTTATTAATTTTCTAATATGGATAACTTAATATATATCTGTTATATTTACACTTTAATATTAGGCATATTAAATCTTTATATGATATAAATTATATAGTATATAAATAAAAATAATATATTATACAATTGAATAATAGGTAGGATCGAGTTGAGTTTGAGTTTTAAATGTTGAAATCTTTTGCTCAACCTCATTTCTTAAGTTAAATAACTTTGGTTAACCCCTCGTAAAATCATACGGACTTTTAAGTTTGAACTGATAACCCGTCAATAACTGGATATACATCCAACCAAAGCCTAAATAAATAGGGTTGAGCTTTCATCCATTCTTTTTTTTTATCCATTTCTTTTCAATATATTTATCAACTCTATTCATATTTATAAACGCACTTATGAATTGTCAAAATTAAATCAAAATTAAATGATTAATATTATATTGGATAGTAATAGATAGAAAAATAACAGAGGGGATACCCAATAAATTTGAGTCAAAGGTAAAAAAAAAAAAATTATAACGAAGGGAAAAATTTTATTGTCAACTATTATGTAAACATATTCAACGATTGAGTAGCTTGCTCAATCTAAATAGGGTCTAGGTTTGCTTTTTCTTGATCCGATTCGATGGGTACGAATCGCTATTTATTAATTAAAATAATATTTTTATTTAAATTTAATTATAAAAATATATAAATATTAATTAAAAATTTTTAATATGTTATTATATTTTAAATAATAATTTGAATTATTATGCTAGGTTAGACTAAATTCAAACATAAATTTAAATTTTAAATTTTTTAGACTGAGACGTGTCTATCATAATGTCCTTTGAAGCTTTAATTTTATGAGTTCAATTTGGTGAAAATAGTTACTTTATTTATTTCAAATCGATAAATCTGACATTCTTCTCTAATTTGCCTTTTTTTTTTTTTTTTTTTCTAATCGTAGTTGATATTACAGAAAATTCTTTATTCTTTATGCAACTTACCATCCTACCTAGGGATCAATATGCAGTCCTAGGTAAGTGTAATTTAGTTTTTTTTTTTTAATTTTAAAAATAAAAAATTATTAATAAAATAACGACGTGATATTCATTTTAACACGTGATAATTTATTATTAATCATTCAAGTCACTTTAATATTTATATAAGGACGTTAATAATTTGAATATAAGTTTAATTACTAATGTAAATTTTTTTCTTTACTTATCAAACCATGAAAAAGAATATACTTTGAGAGGCAGTTTACGTATTAGTCTTTTAACAAATATGCAACTAAATCTATCAATTTGACTTGAAATGGGAAAATTCGACTATCACATCCAAACCCAAATCTATTTGATAAAAGAGTTAACAACTCGAATTTAACTAATCCAAAATCGAAATAACTTGAATTCGAAATGATTGAAACTTAAATTAAATTAAATTTTATTTTAAAATACATTAATTGAGAAAAAATAATAACTATAATATAAATTATTAATTTATTATAATTCTTTAGCCTGTATTTATCGTTTTGGAGTATTGAATTTTGGCACACCTAAAAATGAAAAATATGCTAGAAAGAACTAATAAAAAATCAGGAAAACTGGTTTTAAGGTTTTTTTTTTAAAATTATTTTATGTTATGGTATTTAAACTTTTAACCTTATCAACATATATTAAAAATCATAAAATTAATTAAATTTACATTTTTGTTAAATATTCACTATATTTGATATTAATACTTAAAAAAGGGAAACAAAAAATCCCGTTCAAGTTGTTGGTGACTCCGAGTTCTACTATCTTCTTTTTAAGATGTTTGTCAAATTTAGCATAATGGCTGTCGTAGCTCAGTTGGTTAGAGCACCCGTTTAGTAAGCGGGAGGTCTTGAGTTCGACTCTCAACGAAAGCAATATAGTAATTTTAACCCGAAAGCAATGGAGTAATTTTAATCTTGGAAGGACTAAAAACAGAAATATAGAATGAGTGGGGGGGTATAATTTTGTGAAAAATTGAGGCAAATTAAGCGAGCATTGTACAATAATTTATATATATTTTTTTTCTAGAGAACCAAACAAATCAAAACTTTTTTATGGTTGTTAATTTTCAATATATATATATATATATATATGTTTTTCTTCTTCATGGTTGATTTTGAAAAAAATTAAAATTTTAGTGTAAATTTGACTTAATTTGAATTACTATTTAAAATATAATAAAATATTATAAAAATAATTTTTAATTAATATTTATATATTTTTTAATTAAATTTAAATAAAAAATATTATTGTAATTAAAGTGTTGATCTTTTATGTAAATAATTATTCATTAAAATTTTATTGTACTATATTTATTGATGTACTTTTGACAAGGGCTGAAAAGGAGAGCGGAGATATAATTTGCAATACAAAAGGAAATCAGATGAGTATCAGAGTTGAGATTTTTAGGCACACTTTGATTATTAAGTTAGTTTTCGGGTTTTTTGAGAATAAAGGAAGGATAGTGAAGAAGGCGGAGAGAGTCTTCATTACGTGAAGGTCACATCAACCTTTTTATAGGTGTTGTTAGGAAATATATTATCAGATAATGTTACCCAAATGTAGTTAGCTGTCGAGCTACTATGTCTTTTAGCCGTATTGGTCAATGAGTGTCAGTAGTTGCCCAAAAAGAGGCATTTGACATAAGATTGCCTTAAAAATCATTGTCGAGAAGTCATGTTAATGTTCGGAGTGCACTTTGAATGATCAAGACCTTATTGCCTCTACGAATATTCGAATCATTTGGGAGAAATATCCTATTTGGTCGATTGACGTGCTTGGAATATAACAAATTTTAAACAATCCCCTCAATTAGTGCTAAAATTCGAGCACTTAGTATTATTAAAAAGGTATATTCATTTATGGTGAGCAAAACATTAGGTTATCAAAGAAAAAATTGAAATCATTAAATTTGATTCATTTAGTTTAGTTTTTATTTTAATTTCGATTTTATTTAATTAAATAATTCAATTTTAATATGTATTCGAATGATTTGTGACTTTTTGATTTCTAAACCCGATGGATAATAGACTTAAACTTAATTAAAAATAAATAAATAAATAATAATATTTTAATTTTAATTTTTAAAATTTTAATACCATATAATTCAACCCAATATGAGTGAGAAATCGAAACAATCCACAGAACCTAACCAGTTAACTTTAGTTCGATTTCTCACCCATATTTTAATCAATTCGTTTAGTTGGATTTCTCACACGTACTTTTAATTGTTTGAATCAGTTCAAACTGCGTTAAACCATTCGTATAATCCGATACCAATTGGTAATGGAGCAGGACCCGTTTTCATAAATAAAGTTCAACCAGAGGTGCGTTGTGTAATTTCTTTGGCATCAGATCGCAATTTTGCTCTGCTTCGTCTTCCTCTTCTTCTCATCCTTCAATTTACCGATCAGAATGAATGTAAGTCATTCCATGAATTATCTTTAAAACCCAGCTTTATTATCTTAATCTAGCACTTCAAAAAAAAAATTATTTTTCTGTTTTGATTTTTTTTCTTATGCAGTTTATGGCTTTAAAGCAACCTGAAAATAGCTTAATCGGCACTGAATCTGACTCCCAAAGGACTCGTTTGTTCTTTATCTGATTTAATTGAACTAGAGTTCTCTTTGGTTATGGGAATTTGAAAATTTTCCCTGTTTTTCTTAATTTTGATTTTTTGTTTCGTTTTTGGATTTTGGGTAGGTACCCATATGTGACTGGAACATCAGTTGTGGCTTTTAAGTATAAAGATGGAATTTTAATGGCTGCTGATATGGGTCAGCTCATACACTTCCATAACTCTTTTTTTCTTTTTTCTTTTTTTCCTGAATTTATTTTCTTTGTGTGTTTGAATCAGTCATGTTATTGGAAAGTTGATTACATTCCTTGAAAAAAAAATGCAAGTCAAAGACCAAAGATTTTGAGCAATTAGCTTGGATTGTGATATAAATGTGAATATTGAATGCTCTTTATTCTTCAACACTTTAATTCTGTATATAATGTTGTTATAGAATAGATGGTTTGGTTAGAGGGTATGAGTATTTGTAAGTAGGTTAAGAATTTTCGATTAAGAGTGATGCCTCGACGGAGGTGAAAGATATCTTGTCGAGGCAGTTCGCATTGTTGCTAGATTATCTTAGAGAGAAATGGGATGGAGTTGAAACGAACCTTCCTGCTTTTTCACATTCAAATTCATGTCCTTATTCTTCTTTCATTAAATGAAATTCTTCGAACCTGCGATGCCTCATAAAACAAATGTACACTTGAAATGACAAATACATTTTTGCCTATGTATCATTTGCCCCACGTATGCTTTCCACGTTTTCATTTTCATTTTTCTTGTCTAGTTTTGAGCTGGAAGTATGTTGTTTCAAGTACCTTAGGATTGCACTAAAGCTAATACGCACTTTTCTGATATGCATTGAGGCATTGCCTGTCTTACCGTTATATGTTTGTTTGATTGTAGAAATTTCACCATGTATTGAATACGCTTTTTTCATGCCTGCACTCTGTTGATCGACAGGTCATACGGGTCCACCCTGCAGTACAAGAGTGTGGAGCGAATGAAGCCTATTGGAAAGCATTCTCTTTTGGGTGCAAGCGGAGAAATCAGCGATTTCCAAGAGATTTTGTGTTTTCTTGATGATATGTGAGTGTTGATGGATAAACAATATACTTTTTGTTTTGGTTGTTCTTTCGTGAGTTCTAGTATTCCTTTTCTCTCCACAATTTTCATTTGGGTTTTGACGGTAATCCATGTTTTTATCGTTTGAATTTTGACATAAAATTTTTTCTTTTGTATGTTTGATTATCGTAGCTTGTACGACAATATTTGGGATGATGGCAACTCTTTGGGGCCGAAAGAGATGCACAATTATTTGACTTAAGTAATGTATAACAGGCATAACAAGTTCAATCCATTAGGGAACTTGGTGGCGTTAAAAATGGACAAAAGTATCTCGGAACGGTAGGCTTGAAGTTATACCTTTGTCCTAAGTGAGCTACTTCTGGTTTTAATTTTTATTGACCATTTTATAACTATGACTCTTCAGGTCAATATGATTGGTGTAAACTTTGAGGACAGTCATGTTGCAACTGGGTTTGGTAATCACCTTGCACGACCTATTCTTCATCAAGTGTGGCACGAGAACTTGAGCTTCTAAGATGGTATAAAATTACTCGAGAAATGCACGCGCGTCCTCCTCTATCATGATAGATAAGCTGTTAACAAGCTTCAGGTCTGGTCTTTTCTCTTTTAACATGTTGGCACCATTTTTCAAATAAAAAAAATTATATCCGTGCTGCTGCGAAGCAATTTCAACAACAGTATACAAGCATGCATGGCATTAAGGGCTTCTCTATGGATTTTAATCTTCTAATAGACTCTAATTTTATCAATTTTATCATGAAAAAAACTTGCTCATTGACATATTTTACATGCGAACAACTGCTCTATGATTGCCTGTTAGTTGTTTGCATATGCAATGAGATGAACAGTCAATAGATCTACCATGGTAGTGACGTCTATGTTGCTTCGAAGCTTCATTTTTCATGAAGTATGCGTGTCTGACATTCGTGTCTGACACATTTTGGATATGGTTTTGGGATATGATCCTCCAAAGCCCTTTCAAATACATAGAAAAATTTAATAAAAATTGAACACATTCGTATCAGACACATACTCATATCTGGCACTATGTTGCTTCGACTCTTCATTTTTCTTGGAGTACCAATGTTCGAAACTCGTGTCAGATGCGTTATCGAATATGGGTATAGGGATGTCACCCTCCAAATATATGGAAAACATTGAAAAAATTCAACATTCTCGTATCCGACACTCAAATCCAAGTGCAATTTAGGTCATGTTTTTTCTCAGGATGACTTATTTAAATCTATTCTTCAGCTGAACTTTTTTCGTGGTCCCTTTACGCGACAATCCGAGGCGTGATTTTATTTAATATATCAATAGTTTCATGTATTTATATAACTCTGAATATTGCAGATAGCTAAGATAACTGAAGAAGGTGTGACAATTTCCCAGCCCTATTCATTGAAGACCTATTGGGAATTCTCCACTTTCGAAAATCCTGCTCGGGTTGCTGTAGGCTCATGGTAAAAGCTAATACCAAACATTTCAATATTTCAAATTCTGTTGGAAAAAACATAAGGAAAATTTGATGCATCTTTTGTGGTTCTTTTAAGACAATTTAAGTTTTAAGGTTTGATTATCATATGATTAATGTGACTGCTGCTTTTTTTTTTTAAGCTCCTGCTGGTGTTAATCCATTTCTTAGATTCTGGACTCAGCAGAATTTTTACTTTTAGTTTGGGCATGACTTGTTCAAAGGGCAGGATACTCATTCGGTCCATCCCTAGTTGGTGCTGGTGGGTCCGGTTAAAATCATTCTTCTAACCCTATAAAAAATAAATTTTTTTATTTAAATTTTATTGTAAAAGTATTAATATAAAAGTCATTTTTAAACAGTAAAATAAGTTGGTTGGTTGGCACGAATCCAACTTGGGTCCTCCTTAAAGGAGGGTATTTATGGGCTGGGCTGGCCTACACATGATACTTATGATTTTTTATCTGTCCAAGTTTAATCTGGTTCGAAATATGAATAGTTTTTCTTGACCAGGCTTAACCCAAATTATCAAATAGAATCCTGAGCCCGGCCTGCCCAGATTTTAAATACAGTATTTCTGCTGCACTTACAGCATACCAACTTTTGATCCTATGTATATATACCACATGCATGAAAATTAAATTCGCAGCGCTGATTTTTAATACAGAGATTTCAAAACCAAACAGCTTCAACATCATGAGCTGCCTGGAATGAAAGGTATGAGTTGTAAGCTTCAACAAGCATGAACAGGGAGAAGCTAGCTGGAATGAAAGCTAGGAGTTGTCAGAAGCCAATATTGGAGCTGTTGTCGGAACCTTGCGTGATCAGGACCCCTCATGGGTGCAGACTTTTTTGCTGGACATTTAACGCTTGCATCATTTAAGGACATGCCAAGTCTTTTTTCCCTTCGGAAAAGCTACATCGCCCGCTGCCGTCGACCTTTTATTATCTCCACCTCCAGCAAATTTTTATTATAATATATATAGGAGTTTTTAATATATAAATATATATTATTTACTGTTTGGGTTGGGCTTACAATTTTTTACTCAAGGCCTGACTCGTTTAGAAAATGAGTTTGAAATTTTTCGAAGCGCATTTTTTGAGCTTAGTGTTTTTTTTATCCAAACTCTCTCAAATTTTAGGTGGGTCATACGGTTTGGATGAGTAATCTAATTAATGAATAAATCTAGAGGAAGGAGTTAAAAAAATTTAAGTCGTGGCGTCACACGGTGACTTCTATATGCATCAAAGTCCCTTTTAAAGAAAAAGGTTTATGTCAATAAGCTGCTCAAATATATGAATAGCAAATTCGTTTATGATCATCTAAATAAATTTGTAATTTGTATTCAAATAAATGACTCAATCTTTCATTTGAAATAAATACTTATCTGAAAATAAATAAAAAATGATTTTATTTTAGAATGATAAAAATCTAGGAACTTCAAAAAAAAATTAAATAATTCAATATTTTTATAATATTTTAGCCTTCAATAGCCATTGTTCTTCTTCCTGCATAATGAAATTTTATTTTTTAAATTAGTTTTTAATTTTTAAAAATATAAAAATAAATATCTATTTTTAAATTAGTGAAAAATGCTTTAAAATATTATGATAAATATTTTTTCTAAATTTACAAAATTAATAAATCTAATTGATCTGAATCGATGAAATCAATTCGATTATAGATGCTGTGCTCTTCAAATTTTAGTTTGATTTTAAAAATTAAAATATTATAAATTAATTGTAATTTTTTTGAACCGAACCAAACCGTCCAACGGTCCAAGCATTAAAAAAAATTACTACTCCTCTCCGATCTTTTCTTATTAGTAATAAGTAAATTTTAACGACAGCAGGCAGGGCAGCAAATATATAATATCAAATTAATATTAATAATAAATAATGGAACATGCGGATCTTGCAAGATAAGGCAAAGGAAACGAGACATACTGTTCCATTTCTTTTCTTTTCTTTTTCTTAATTTTATTACTAAATAAAGAATAATTTGATTTGTGCTATTGAATTTTAAAATGTTTGTGTTATTAAAAATGACTGAATATTAATGTCTTGAAAAGAAAGATTTCACCTGCACGGTGACTCTGGATATGTTCATGAACATCAATAGTTTGATTAATTCGATTTGTATTAGATTAGAGCATTGTGATTCAAAATATATTTAGATTTTTTTTATTTTGGTTTGAAAATTCAAATTCATTGTTCATAAATAATATAAAATTTAAAAATATTTTTATATTTTTTATTTAAATAAAAATATTTTTTAATTATTAAATAATAATTCGAGCTAACCCCACTTAAAGAAAACCAAATCCAAAGCCTTGCTTTGGTAGACGAGTCTTGGCTGAGTTTAGATGAGGATTTCATATTTTGGATTAGTTTGATACAGTTCAAATTATTATTTATATAATAAAAATTATTTTTATTTAAAGTCAATTATAAATATTAATATAAAATATTTTTATTTATAATGTTATTTTAAAAGTAACATTGATTTTTTAACTAATTTAATTTAGACTTAAATAAAAATAAATAAATAAATTCTAAGTCGTAGTCCGTCCAGATTTACCTACAAACACCTCTAGGTGACTTACCATGTAAAACATTAAACCAATCTGTTATATATATATATATTGTGAAGCCATTTTTGTTGACCTAATTACTATTTAGATCTACCATATATATATATTGTGAAGCCATTTTTGTTGACCTAATTACTATTTAGATCTACCCTGTTTATTATTTTTAGTTATTGTTATCTTTGGAAGCAAGTAAAGATGATTGAAATAACATGCTATCTTAAAGATGTTGGCTATTGCTAATCAAAAGAATTTATCCTTCTTTTTCTTATTTAGGGTGTTTTTAGCATTAAATTTGTGTTTTATTATTATTTTTATTTTAGTGTTGGTTGCTTGCAAATTTTTGCTTGAAGTAAACTTTATAGTAATTTATTAATTATATGTCAATTAAATATTAATTCAGATGATATGCATACTAAATAAACTTATAAAAATTTACAAATTCAAAGAAAAAATTAAACTTATAATATTCTCTTTTTCAAGTTAATTATACAGACAAGTTGAATTTTGAAAGGAAAAAAGGTATACTTGTCCAATGGCACATAAGTCGAACTTGTCAGACCGGACGAGTAATTTGATTATTAGACAAATCTAATTAAAGAATAAATTAAAATTAAAAACAATTTATCCGATGACTCAATCCTTAATTCAAATCAGATTTATTATAGATTCGTATTAATTAAAATGAATTTTTCAAAATAATTTTAAAAAAATTCTGTTTAACTTAATTTTTTATACTAGCTATTGATTCTTCTATCATTTTCACTAAATTTTTTAATAAAAAAAACATTATAAAAACACAAACTACTAAGCTTTTTTTAAAAAAAATCTTTAAATGATAATGCATATTTTAATTTTTATAATTACCTATAATACTTATATAATTTATAATATTTATTTATAAAATTTTAAAATATTACTATTAACTAATTTGTTATCCGAATGATTTCATAATCAATGGATTATTTATTCAATCTGATTTTAATAACTATAAACCTAATCTAAGATATATTTTTATATATTATAATTATGTTTAAATTATTTTATATTTTTATAAATTTTAATATAATAATGATCTATTTTAATAAATTTTAATAAATTCTTATTATTTTATTTTATTATATTTTAATTATATTTTTATATTATATTTTTAT
>JBBYHM010016915.1:26671-55995 GCA_038381775.1 Adansonia rubrostipa
ATTATATTTTTATATTATATTTTTATCATATTTAAAATTATTAAATTTACTCGACCGCCTTCTCGTGCCGGGGTATTGAGTGGGTGGGTGGGCGGCCACTAGCCTAGCCTCCCCACTAATTAATTTCTAAAATAAGAAAAGTTCGAAACACGTGGGAAATTTCGCAACCCATAGAGAAATATAATTTAGTTATATAGTAAAGTACCATACCAATAAGTTACCTATATATTTTTGTTAATTAATTATTATATTTAATATAAAAAAATCATATATTTAATATTTAAACTATTTTTAATATAATAATTTGATTTAAGATAAAATGATAATTCAAAAATCACGTCGATTTGACTTTTAATCTAATTTTTTATTAATTATTATTTTTATTTTAATATTAATACACTGATACTTGTATTTTTTAACTTATTATTTGAGATTTATCGTATTTTTAAATACTTTATACATATATATTTGTAGCAAAATTTGAGTTTCTTAATAAAAAATATATTACATAGATATACAAATATACCTCTATTATATATTTATATATTTATACGAAAATATAAAGTTTAAAATTATAAATATTTAATATCTAAAATTTTTAAACATCAAATAAATAATTAAAAATATTTAAAATATAATAATTTTTTATCGATTAGGTTCAATAACCTAATTTAATGAATAAATAAATTATTTTTAAATTTAATTATAAAAAATAAAAATAAATGAGACAAAAATATTAAAAATTAATTTTAAAAATTTAAATAAGTGAATTTTTTTAAAAAAATATATAAAAAAACATAATCTTGTACTAATCAATATGGATCGATATGCATCGATACCGACTAATGTTAATCGCTATAAATTTATATAAATTAATACGATTAATATGAATTGATATAAAAATTAAAATAATATATTATTGATGTTATTTTATTTTATTTTAAAATTAAAACGTGTTTAACTAATATATCAATATCGATGGTATCGAAAACTATGAGCTTTTAAGTCCAAAACCAAAAGGAATAAATATAAAATATTAATCCATAATAAAAATGTGATTAAGAAATGGGCGCATGTTGTTTCCCGTGAATCGCTTTTATAGGTCTTCCCCTTCCTCAGCTCTCTTCTCAACTCAATCCCTTCCTCCATTTCAGCTCATTTCCTCACGCTCTTTTCTGCAATTACTCCTATCCAAATTTCAATGGCTTCGTTGATACCGTCGTCAGAGTTTAAAAGGAAGAAACGGTTGAAAACGGACGAAACACCACAAGCTTTTTTTGATCGAAATCAAGGCAACCAAAGAATCAAGCGATGGAGAACCGAAAGAGAGCATCGGATCTACTCCTGCAAGCTCATTGAAGCTCTCCGTCGTTGTCGTCGGACTTCCTCTTCCGCTGCCGGCTTGGAAGTTCGTGGAAAGGCGGACGAAATTCTCGCCCTCTCAGCCAAGGGGAAGACGCGTTGGAGCGGAGCCATTCTCTCCACTCGACTCAGTTCTGGCGCTAAGATGAAGAGACATAAGAAAGCGAAGGTCATCGCAAAGGGAAGGTCTAGCAAACCGGGGTTCAACAGAGAGAAGAGGAAATTGCCGGCTTTTGAGAGGAAGTTGAAGGTTTTGGGACGGCTTGTTCCCGGCTGCCGGAAACTTTCTCTCTCGAACCTTCTAGAAGAAACTAGCGATTACATAGCGGCTTTAGAGATGCAAGTTCGAGCCATGACGGCTATTACCGAGTTTCTCTCCGGAGGCGCTAGCGGTGGAGCGCCGCCACCAGCTGACCGGCTTGGCTCTAATGTCAACAGGTAAAAAATCGTGCAAACGTGTTTACTATTATTTTTATTTTTGGTGAGATTTTTAATTCGTATATTTTATTGTTTACATTATTTTTTTTTTCTGATATTGAAAAATTCAATTCAAACGTGAATTTAAATTTATGGGATATGGATTAATTGGTTGAATTGATTTTTTTAATTAAAAAATTTAAATGTTCATTACATAATTTAATATTAAATAAATTTTAAATATAATAAATAATTAATAAAAATATATTTAATTTAATAATATAATTTTTATTATAAAATTAAAAATTTTAAATTTCACCAATTAGAACACTTAAATAAAAAATTATAAAATCAATTTAAAATCAATTTTAATCAATTTTTTATTGGTTTAATTGTTTTTCTCGTTGGAAGTTACGACATTGAAATGTGAAGAGACGAGGATTGTCTTACCTACTTTCTTCGTCGTATTCTTGCACAATGTTGACTGTTTCACGTCATTTCATCTTATTTTTTATTAATTATTTTTAATTTTATAAAAAAATATATTATAATTTATTTATTATCATAATTTTAGTATATATAATTTTTTAGAATACATATATATATATATTGTGCAGTATGTATATATAATAAAAGATTTATAAAATATGATTGTATATACGATTTTAGTATAAATAATTTAATATATATTAAAAATATAAAAAATACATAAAACATTTTAAGAGTAAAATAATAATTTTAGGCAAAAGAAAAAATCATATCAGATCAGATGCGGTTTTCTAAATTTTGATTCGACATTGCTTTTTCTTTTTTTGGATAAGCAAATTGTTTTTATTTATCCAAAAGGAGTAGAGATTTTGCTGTGCAAAACAGAATAAGCATATGGCTATAAAAGAAAAATGGAAAATCAAACAGAAAACATGGAGACTTATCTACATGATCAATCTCTATGCATACCTATTAATCTAAGTTAACCATTGATTTTATATGATATGTAAGTTGTTAAGGTGTTTGTTATGTTTAGGCAGATACCGTACAATTCTTTTGCCTCTAAACATTATAAATGAGAGCATTCCATGTTAATCTTAAAATAGTTGATAGTAAGGATTTACTTCTAGCTGTCCTGATTGCCTAGTGAAATTCAAAAGTCCAATTGTGTACTTGTTTTGGCAGCTGATATAATAACGAAATCTCACTCTATATTACCTTAAAGTAATTGCAGTAAAAAAATATGTGATTTCTACTTTCTTTCTGCGAATTACATAGGACACAAATATCATTTTTGTTCAAAACCCATTACGTCAACATATTTTTAGTTGGCAGTCTATCCAAGATAATCAGCCGAAGGATCAAAAGAGTGCTTTTAGAAAACTAAACGAGTGTATCCCAATAAATTTTCTGTTTCTTGGCCCAATATCCTACCATACCTTTGCTAGTGGATATTTGGATCCTAGATATTTCCATGTCAGATTGCCATTTTGTTGGCTTATGAAATAAGAAGCCAACTGTCTTAGCTTTAATAATTTTATTGAGCACCAACTACTGTTTTGGGTAATGGGCACCTAGCAAAAAGAATTCCCCCAAGCATATTTATGTTAACTAACATTTACGGTGTCAAATTAAATGTGGAATTCACCCATATTTAGGAGTAAATACTTCTTTAAATTTTCAACATAATTAATTTAAGGAGAAATATTAACATTTAAAACTAATTATTTATGAATGAAAAATTAAATTTAAAGGATTTTGGGATGGTAAAATGATAAATCCGAAAACATATTTGATATTTTACAAATTTATCTTTTGTTCTTTAAATTTTCAACATAATTAATTTAAGGTAAAATATTAACATTTGAAACTAATTATTGATGAATGAAAAATTGATATTAAAGGATTTTGGGATGGTAAAATGATAAATCCAAAAACATATTTGATATTTTACAAATTTATCTTTTGTGATTTGAGCTGTGAGCTCATTGATTAGAGTATGATTAATCAGAAAAAGTTTTGCTATTGAATCCTAGTCTAATCAATAATTTTTTTCGTCCTTTAATATCTCAGCACATAAATCGGTACATTAATTATGGGTGATAACTATGAATGTTACTATAAACATTCATGAACTTTGAATATTTTTAAACTATGACTTTACATGAATATTATTATGTACATTATGAATTATATACATAAATGAATATTGAGTATGTTTATGAAATATATAAATTCATGAATCTTAATTTTTATCATAATTAATGAATATTCATGTATTATATAGATTAACGTATTTTGAATAATTAATGTTTAGGGCATTATTTAAAAAACTAAGTTGCAAGTCAAATCGATGAAGCATTCAGGTCACTAGTTCAATTGGTCAGACCAGTTGAACTAGATTATTTAGTTAAAAAGAATTTAAAAATAAAATAAATAACTTGAATATCAAATAAGTATTAAATATATAAAATATTTAATAAAAATATAAATTTAGTTACATGGTATGATTTTTTTGATAGGTCTAATAAATTAAAGGTTCAAATTCATTATATAAATATATATTTTTTGAAAATAATACTAAAAATAAACTTAAATCTAGTTTTCTTGGTTTTTCAATTCTCTAAAGTCCTAGTTCTATAATATGTACCATAATGGACTAGGCATCGATTCCCAATTCAATTAGATAGTCTGGTTTGTTTCTTTAACAGTGGCTTATGCCTCCTAAGGTGTCATTTAGTGTTGCTTTTTACACTACTTTCGACATCAAAAGCTACGGTTACTACAAAAACAATACTAAACGAATAAAAAAATTTGATTTTTGTGTTCAAAACCATGATTTGGCAACTCAAACAAAAAATGAGCTTTTTTAATTTGAAAGCTTGACTTTTAGATGAAATGATTATATTATTCTCACATCTATAAATTTTTATTATTTTAAATATATATTTTTTTGACGTTTCTACTCATTAGAGCAATTTTTCATAATAATGCCAAACATTTAAAAGTTCTTAAATCCTAAACACTAAACCCAAACTTTTTCTAAAAGCAATGTTAAATTAAGCCTAAGTCCTATAAATAGACACTTTGCATGGATGGGAAATATGAATTCAAATTAATCCAATTCATTGAAAATTTTTTAAGCTCATTTTCATTTTTAGTTATGCTAATTTTTAAGGTTTTTTTATATTTATTTTTTCTATTCTAAAGCTTAGGAATATGTCTTTGTAGAGAGAAATCATGTCAAATTTCATAGTTCATGGATCTTAAAAGTAGCACAACTTGTTAAGATGTTAAAATATTAGTAGGCAATTATATTATAACCGTTTGTGCCAATTAACGAGCAATTTCATCTCAAGAAAAAAGGGTTTAATATTTTGGCTACAATGATAATTTCTTTATTCTTTAGATTTGTATTTTTTTAACAATATATTTTTTCAATAGAGTTTTACAAATATACAAAATATTTTCAACAATTCATTAGTAGGTCGATTTATGTATGATATTAGCAATATATATAAGCTCGATCAAATATGAAATATGAGCTTCAAATTTATTAAAATCTATCTATATTTATATATGGATAGTCTAAATACATTTAGACTCTTTTATGTTTTTTTTTTCTAAAAAATGTTTAAAAAACATATTATCTTTAATTTAATCTTCAATAATTTTATATATTTTTATTATATTCTTAAACATAAACAACTTAATATTTTTGAATGTTTATATTATAATATTATATATACGTGTGTAGTTATTCAACACATTACCAGTGAAGTGTGAAAACTTCGCAAGCGGGATTAATAAATATCCCTTTTAGTATATTTAAAAAATAAAAAAATAATAAATGAGATATATATCGTTTCACTAATATTGCTTGTAGAGTATTTACTCTCCACTTATTGTGTATTGAATAATTATCCAATTTATATTTAACCTTTACACAATATAAATTACATAATTTATACATAAAAAACTAAAAATAATATAACACAATTAGAAAATGGATTGGATTAGGGGCAAACCTCAAATATTGGAGTTTAGATTTAATCCATTTTTAAATAGATTTTTTTATCTAATTTTTTTGGATCGAAGATTTTTATATAAAACTTTCAAATATTAAATGAATCTTTGAACTTAAACGAATAACTCATGTGTCAATCAATAAATCAACAGACAGAAAGCCTTCTTCTGCTTCATTATCAGCAGCAGCTTTTGAAAAAAGGAACCTTTTTATTGTTTTTATTTTTATTTTTTATTTTTTATTTTTTGATCGTTGGCTTTGATTTTGTTGATGGGAAAATTTAGGATCTCGATTTAACTATGCTTATTGCTGTTACCCATCTTAGCTATCGTTGATATTACTATCCAATTGGAACTACTAATTCTTAAGGATCAGCCTTCAGCTAGAAAAATGAAAAGATTTAAAGGTAAACATTAATATAATCTTTATATATGTAAGGCATCTACGGATACTTCAAATCAAAATAATTGAATGTCCGACTTGAGCTTATGTGACATGATCGATTAAGCTAAATATTTTAATTTTCAACACTCCACCTTTTTTTATATATTTCATACATCACTCTAGATAGATGTCATATTCATTGAATACGATTCACATTCAAAATGCATTGGTGGTGAAATAGTAGCCATGTGAGACTCAAAATCTCATCTTAAAGAGCTGGAGGTTTGGATCCTCTTCAAGGTATAATATTAAGAAAGTTACAAGATCTTGATGATCTTTTCTATCTAATGAATGGAGGTCCACTCTTACAGTTTAGGCTTAGATTAGAAAATCGGATTGAATCATTCGATTGAATTGGTTGAACCTAAAATAAAAAGTTTAGTTGATCTAATACATTATAAAAAAATTGAGTATACGTTGAACATGTACAAAATCTGTTCAACTAATAAAAAATAAAAAAACCAATTTAATGTAAATTATTTATTTATTTATTTTTTGTAATTGGTAGTAATTTAATTTTTTTACTTCTTAATTTTATATTAAAGATAATATCATTAAATCAAATATATATTTTTATTAATTATTTATTATATTTAATACTTATTTAACATTAAAATTATGTTTTAAGTGTATATATAAATTTGTTTTAGTGAATCGAAAATCTAAGTGATTTAACCTCGTATATAGTTAAACTTGAATCAACAAACCTAGTGACTATTAACCTACGCACAAAATCTTTTATTGTTTAACGTAAATAAAATGAACATTTCTATTTAATTTTTTAATTTTTAAGACAAAAAAATAAATGTTACAAACTCTAAACTACAAAGATTCGTTACATTTTACCCTAAATTTAATGGAGATTTGGAAGACAAATATTACTAATCTTAAATCATAAGCCACAATATAATGACGATTTGGGTTCCTTTAACTCAAAAGAAGATATCAAAGTCATTGAATCAGTTCTTAATTAATTATACCATTTCCAGATGTTGATTTTAACAATTTACAAAATAAAAACATTAATTTTTTCATACAACAATCGAATCGTAAGTTTAATATTACCCGAGACATTTAAATATACAATTATTTCCCCATTTTGAAATATTTAAGATACAAATATAATAAACTTTTATTTATTCAACATTCATTTTAATCATTTAAGCGATATAAAATGGATAAATATAATATTCATCAACTCTTTTCCCTTTTAATGAAAAAGAAAAATACTTAATAAAAAAAAATTATGTATTAACCACATTTCAATCCTTTAAAAGAGAAGATGATAAAAAAGAAATTATATTTGTTAGTTATATAAATCAATAACTGAAGAGATTGATATTAAACTTAGTACTTTCTATTTTTCTTATTTTATTTATTTATTTATTTAATATTTATGTTTTATTTTTATTTTTATTTTTTGAGATAAGAGATAAGATGGTAATATGGATCAGATTTTCTGGCTTAGATTCTCAAGGAAATGAGAATAAAATCGCACAGAATGTTCAGCTTCGATCATCTGGGGAAATAATCATCACTTCCATATTTTAGCAGATAAATTCAATAAAACAATTAAACAAACAAAAACATATATATAAAATTAATTAATTAATTTGAAAAAAGAAAGAAAAAAAATTGAAGATGGATCAGAATTCTGACTTGGAATCTCTAAGGAATTAGAGAAAAATAAAATCGCACAGTATGTTCAGCTTCGATCATCTGGGGAAATAATCATCACTTCCATCGCATTCTAAATCGATTTAATTTAAAAGAAAAGGAAAAAGAAGAAGAAGAAGAAGAAAAAGAAGGAGAAGGAGAAAAGAATGTGGGAGCATCTGAATGCATTAAAACTAGAGTAAAAAAATAATAAGATAAAAATGCCAGAATCTCAGCCCCCAAGATCTGTATCGGCAACGTACAGCGCTGAAGTCGCTATTTTTTTTAATTAAAGCGCAACAGTGACTCTAATTTATTGCCATTTTTGTTAAAAGAAATAAAACACCTCAGAATCAAAATCAAAACCAGAATCACAATAAAATGTTTGAAGAACATCGAAGAAAAAAAAACAAGACAAAGAGAGGGAGAGAGAGATAGAGAGAGAGCCGATTTGACTGACGAACAAAGTCGAGAAGGATGCACGGATTATAAAGGGCAAAGAGATGAGGCGAAACCCTAATTTGGTTGTAAAAGAGTAAGTTAAAATTACATCCTTGCCCCTAATGGTTAGATAAAACTACAACTGTAACCTTATGTAAATGCAATGGCCGAGAAGAAATAGGCCAATATAATTGCAAGCTTAGGGCACCGTTTAATCTTTGAGGTTATTGTTGCTTTTCATATTAAAAATTATATTTTTTTATCACAATGTTAATATTAAATAAGTAAAAATATTTAGATTTTTGTCGTCAAAATTATTAAAATTATTATTTTATAACTAAAATAAAAAAAGTAAGAATTTTGATGTTTTTACATTTTGAATAGAGATGGCAATTGGTCAAGTTTGAGTCAGATAATTTTTAATTCGGATCATTTGAGATTTTGATCATATTATTTGCTTATATTTTGGATTCAAGCCATTTTAGATTACAAAAGGTTTTGTCTTTTTTTTTTTAATGTTAGATTAATCATTTCTACATAAATGTTCAAATCCAAATATAAATTAGGGTTAATAGGTAAATTTACTAATGGGTCAATTTTAATTTTTAAGTGAATTTTACAATTCAACTTTGATTTTTAAATATTTGAAGAAATAATTAATTTCAAAAATACAAAAAAAATTAACATAGAATTTTTTTTATTTTGTAAAAAAAAACTAAAGTTTAAATTTTTAACATTCTTTATTAATTAATTTATTAAACCCTAGTTATTTAAATAAAATGTTTGAAGAAACTTTTTATTAAATTTTATCCTAAAATCGTGCAATATTAAAGTTGAGTGACAAAATTCAATCAAAATTTAAAATTTAGTTCTCAAATTCAATCAAACAAAAGGAAAGTGATAGAATTTAATGTTGAGTTGAAATATAATAGCCAAATTTGCATTTAATTCAAAAGTGTAATAGCAAATATCAATCAAAGTAAAGTATAATAATAAATTTTAATATCCACTTATAGTATGATAACAAATTTGTGTCTTAACCTTATAAATTAGTATAATTTAAATAATTTATATATAGATAATATGACATTTTAATTATACATGTAATTACTAGCTTTTAAGATTGTTATAGATTTTGAAGTCAAAAATTATATTTTATCACAACATTAAACAAATAAAAATTCTGATTTTTCTAATTAAAACATTATGATTTAGCGATCCAAATCAAAAACAAAATATTAATCTTTTTACGATTAAAGAAAGCATAAAATGACTTTATTATCTAAATAGATTGTTTTTAGTATATTTTATTTTAGTTTATCTTGCATGCATAACAAAGAAAAAAACCGTAGTTATTTCCCTTTGTATAACCTAATTAACCAAAGATTCAAAATATTAATAAAACACTATTATACACTAGACCTATTCAAGGGCCGAGCATACAGGCTCTATCGATATTAGGTTGGACTTGGGTTTTATTTTTAGTGATTTGGGCTTCTCTATCCCAAATTATTGTTCATATAATAAAAATAATTTTTTATTTAAATTTATCCCAAAAATATATATTAATATAAAATATTTTTTAATATATTAATTCTTTTGAAAAATAATTCGGATTTGCAAAGTAAACCAAATCAAATTTAGACTTAAACAAAAAATTACATATCACAGCTCAACTACGAACATAAGCTTATAAACTTTATTATCATCTTCATAGTGAAAAAAGAAATAAAAAACATGCTTTATCTTCCAAAATCCAAATGTCTTATAGTATTTGTCACGTTAATTAAATAACATTGTTATGCCAGAATTATCGGACTATACCTGCTATGAGGTATTGTTCGTTTTAAATCAATGCACAGACTTCCTTACGGTTTTATCCTTTGAGAAAAGATGACTCAATAGGGGAAGGATGTGCCTTGCTTTATAAGCCACAGTCCATGTTTTTGGCTAATCGATGTGAGATTGTTGTCTTGCCCCAACACTAGCCTCCTAGGCAAAGGTGTGGATTGTGTAGGTCGAGTGGGCAAGTTCGATCATAGATTGAGTGGTCAAGTTACTATTGTGTAAGTCATAGATCGAATGAGCAAGTTTGCCACTGTGTAAGTTGTAGATTGAATGGCCAAATTTACCAAGGTGTAAGTCTTAGATCGAGTAGGCATGTTTACATGCCAAGTTTCATGTAAGTAGAATAGGCAAGTTACCACTATGTGTGGATCGAGTGGGCAAGTTACCACTATGTGTGGATCGAGTAGGCAAGTTACCATCGTGTAAGTCATAGATTGAACCCTAAATAAAAATATGGTCATAGAAGCGTAAACGTTTAACTTCAAAAAGGTCATGAAGACCAGTTACTTTAAATGTATACGTACCAATCCATAACTACACTCAGACCTTGGGCAATTATTATCCCTATAAAGGACTTTAAGGATATTTGAATAATTACACCACTTATATGTCTTGTATTTTAATTCATTATGGGCTTGTTTTGGTGAGATAGGCTTTTATTAGCTTTCAACTCATTGAATTTAAATCTTTAGGCTTAATGGGCTGTATTTTAGAGATGTTAGGTTTGGGCTTTAGTTATTTTGGTGGGAGGCCCATATTTAAAGACCTTTTATATTTCTAGGGTTTTTTTTTTTATATAAATACCTTATAATAAACATTGTATGGCAGATTTGGTTATTGAAAAAATATTGAGTTTTTACTCATCTTAGAGATGATTGCTTGTCTTCTTCTATTGCATCAAGAATATAATTCTTATCAAGGTAATTACTTGTGGTGAATTCTATTCTTATTTTCAAATCAACCTTATCATATGTGTTTTCATTCATATAATTGATTGGAGGTTCATTAGGGTTGGAAATTTCTTTTTGTTCATGTTCTTGTCAACGTGTGTGTTTAAGGGATTTCGGATTCTTTAGCCTTGGGGTTCTGCATCTTTTGGTATCATAGCCAGGTTATAGAACATAAAAGATGGCTTAGCTTCAATGTAATTGTTTACATAAATACTCCAAGCCAACAACCTTTAGGGTTATGAATGGTCATTTTATAACCATTCACATCTCTAAGGGGCAATTGTTATACCTATCTGATTAAAGGGATAGTACTTAAGGATATTGAGTATCTTCATAGATATGCTTGATCTTAGATATGCTTGATTTAAGGATAGATAATCATATCTTAGATATGCTTGATCTTCAGCTAAAGAAGTTCATTTCCTAGTAAAACTCTATCTTCATAGAGACTCAGATAATGAAGAACAATCAGCAACTCCTATATAAAGGTACAGTTGCCTACTTGAAGGTAGAACATAGCCATAACTCTACTTTGCTTATCTTCTTCCTTCTAACCTTTACTGACTTAAACATTAAAATGTGCCTTGGAGTATAAACTCCGACGCTCTCTAACCTTTTTTTTATCTTGTAAATGCTCTAGCTGTGCAGGCTGGTCAGCCTCTTAACAATTTTGTATCAACAAACATAAACTAAGATACTGTGTAACTTGGGATATAACACGATTATATAATACGAATACAACATAAAAATTAAACAGTACACAAACATGACATGATCACAATAAGAATTCAATACCAATATATGAATATGTCAAATCTATATTATACTAATTATTAACATGTCAAAATTTATAAAAACATAAAATAATTTAAACATGATTATAATATTTAGGTATGTGAGCATGTGCCACACAAGTTGAACATCAAATACAAGGTTTTAACTAAAGTTGGTATTTGTATCTATTAGGATTAGTGTGTTTTGACTTACCATTTCAGCTTTATCATTATTTTTTAAAATTATATACAACTTGTTTCCAAATTTATTAATAAAATATATAGTGTGTAGACTTAAAAATATTCCTGCAAATATATATATGTTTACATTCAAATATAAATTTTAAAATTATAAATAATATCCAAAATTTTTAAACATCTAATAAATAAAATAAATATTAAAAAATTAAAAAATATAGTAACTTATTAATTAGTTTCAATAGCTTAATTTAATGAACATATTTTAAGAAAAAATAATGAAAAAAAACCATATACCCTTAATTTAAATAACTTTTTTTAATTTTTTAATGTAATTAAGAAAAAATAATGATCACAACAACAAAAAACATTAGAAATTGGTTTTAAAAAATCAAAGGTTTAAATAATGATTTGGTCCATGTATTTTAATTTGATTTTTAGTTCGATACCTGAAGAAAATTCTTTATCAAATTGGTACCAAAAGTTTTATTCCATCAAGTATGTTGGTACCTGGTACTATTATCATTAGTCAACTGCTGATGTGATAGTCAAACAGCCAATAAGACATCGACATGGCAAAATGCCAAATCATCATTGGCACCTCAGCATAAAATTTTATTAATGATGATATTGATTGATATAAACTAATACAAGCAATACTTTCCAAACAAACTGATGTGATATAATACTAGTGCCATTTCGATTTACCTTAAATTGATACGACCAATACTGATATGATATTGACTATATTGATTTTAGACCCCTTGGGAAACCTTAGTTTACCTCTAGTTATGCTCCTTAACCTTAGTTTGACAATCTAAGAAAGCATCTCTTAAATTTGGTGATCAAGATCTCTAAAATTTATTGCCTTGATCAATTTGACTTTCATTAAAATATTAATGATTAAGCTTCTAAGATCTTAATTAACCAAATATTTAAAGAATGAATTGAACATAATTATGAGCTTATTACCTTTGTTATCATCTTTATTAAAAAGAAAAGACAAGAACCTTGTTATTATCTGCAATATTTATCTTATAGCACTTGTCTAGTTAATTGGACAACTTTGTTTAACCTTTTGTAAATGTTTTAATATGGAAATGATAAGCTCATCTACTTGAAGACAAGAATTTGGTGCCATCATTTTTGTCTTCTTTGAGTAATTTCCATACTATATATGCATTTGGCTTTTCTTTAATGAAATATGCTGGAAATTATGCTTCAATTTCTTTTTTTTTTGTACAAATAAGTCGTAGTTTGATTGCAAAAAAAAAAAAAGAAAAAAATTAAAATTAATTTGAATCGTAGTATTCAATTCTTTTTTTATTGAATTTTATTTGGATATAATTAATCAAATCGAAATAAATCTTATTTTTAATTAATTTTTAATTTTTATGATATAAAAGTAAATATTTTATTTCTAACTTAATGTAAAACATAAAAATATTATAGAAAAAGATATATATTTTTTAAAATTTAAAATTTGAAAAAGCGATAAATTAAATTGATCTGAATTGTTAAAGTTTGGTTTGGATTGATTAGGTTATAGATGTTATTCGATTTGGTTTTTTAAAAAAACCAAAATACCATAAACAAAGTAATTTTCTTTCAAAATTGAATTGAACCTTTATTATGAACATATAGGAAAAAGATGCAAATGCTTTGAGTCTAATTCTAAACTTACGAAGTATCACATAGTGACTAAATAAATCAATTAAATTAAAATTTGATTGAAAATAACCATCACTTTCAATACATATATATATATATAGGCAAAGTTCAAAGAGGTAGCAAATCAAAAAGTTAGAGACATGTATGTGTCATGGGGCCATTACCCTCTTCCCAAAAGACATGCCTGATAAGATGTGCAGCGCACCCGCTTATATGCCCAAAGACCTTTCCTTTCTTATCCAATGTGGGATTAATGCACCATGTCTAATTCTTTAGAGCGCTCAGCGTGACATTATTTCCCACCCAATCTCATGATGCCCCCGTCACGGGCTTCTCCATCATTTCTGCCTACCCTACCTTTAGGGTGTTTGACATGGAGTCACGATTGGTCCACCCTGCCTACCCCACCCGTTGGGGCGCTCGACGTGAAATTGGATGGTCAAAGGTTAGCTCTGATACCACTTGTCACAGGACCATTACCCTCTTTTCAAAAGACATGTCTGATAGGATGTGCAGCATACCCTCTTATATGCCCAAAGACCTTCCCTTTCTTATCCAATGTGGGATTAATGCACCCTGCCTACTTCTTTAAAGTGCTTGGCGTGACATATGTCACAAGGCGCTCCGATTTGATGCTGTCGAGAGAGCCAAAAGTGGCGGGTGGAGAAGAAGGAAGAAGGATTGTCGACAATGGTTATGCGAAAAGACTATTTAAAAAGCTCCCACCGCCTTCAAATGTAATGCTTATCAACACCAAATCAGATTCAAGGGAATATTTCCTATTCATCCCTGTTCTTGATCAACCCTCGTCTTCTAACCGAGACTATGTTATCCACACTAATGGAATACACAAAGGGTATTTTGACCAATCTTTTCTTTTTTTTTCCTTTTTTCACCTTCTTAAAGTGCAGTTATGAAATCCAGGCTTAATCCAGTCGACACTAGAAGTGTAAATGAGAAATATGTATTGATAATCTATTTAGGTCCGGTTTTAAATAAAAAACTTAAATTCGATTTGATTATCATTGAATTGAACTTGAATTATTGAACGAGTCGAATTCAAGTATCTTAATACTTGACTCAAAGAGCTTATATCAAAATTTTTTTTATATTTAATTAGTATTGAAAAATCTCAAGTTAAACTCAAACTTGGCTCTAACATATAAATCATCGAGTTTAAAGTTAAAAATGAGAGTAAAGCTCATTTTACTGGATAATAGAGTCTAATCAAGGAATTGTTCAATCAGACCTTATTAGACATGACACAAAAAATATATAAAAAATAATTAAATATAACACAAATACGATATGAATACACAACATTAAAAAAAAAGTCTAGCTTTGATGATTGCAAGGGTAAGACTAAAAAGTTCATGAAACCCTAGCAAGTTAGCAAGCCAGTGTTCAACCGAAGATGATACGAGTTACTGTTGCTCAAGAAGAATCATAAAGGATATTGAGCCAACACCTTCGATTATAGGGATGAATACCAACAGTTTGAAATCTGCAACGACGGTAGAGCTTGGTTTTACGCCAAACCCATTGTTCCTCAGAGCTTTCCTCTAACTTTGCTAAGGTTAAATTTCCATCTTTTCGTGAGGAACGAAAGGGTATATCAGTTGGATGATGATGCTCAAGGACTAGGTAACTCGATCCGAATGCACCGCCCGGAGTTTGATTCTACCGCGAAAATGATCTCCAGAAAAAATGTACACTCCATTCGTGTTTGTCAAAGAAGGTCCCTTCAAAGTTCAAATGGAGAAATCTTTGTTCTCCACAATAACTTTGGAGAAGTTCTGGCAAAACATATATTAATGGGAGAATGATGGGAGCAAAGGCAATGTTATAGCTATGAATGTGAGGATTCAAAGGGAAGAGAATTACTGTGTTTGGGGTTGAAGCAATGAAAGATGGTGGAAGAGATAATGAAGGGTTTATTTGGTTCAGATCAGATGGTAATGGCTCTGGTTATGGGAGGGAAGATGATAAAGTAGGGTTGAGTTTGGCGGTTTGGCAGAGGATAAGATAGGTGGATGATGGGGTGGTGAAAACTGCCGCTAGTGGAAGTGGGTGGAGGAGATTGAACTGTTATGTGTTGGTGGAGAGCTTTTTCTTCAGAAGGACGGATGGGACTTTTGTGCTTAATTGTGATTTCTTGCACGCCAATGAGATCCCAATTAAATGTGAATAAAAGTCCAAAATTTTCTTACAAACTACTTGTACTTTAAGAACTTCATTTTTCTTGTTTTTGTTTTTATTTATTTTTGGAATTTAAAGCCATTTTCCCTTTGTTTATTGATTTTGAACATGAAGATAACATATATATATATACACACACACACGCACACAAAATGGATCAACTTATATTGATAATCAATATTTATTTAATCTCATCACTATATTTCATACTATATTCATGAAGATGGCATATAAATTTGAATAAAATAAAAATATTTAACTATTTATATAAGATAGATTCCAATCATTACATATATATATATATATAAATACTTTCAATCAATAGGATCTAAATATCAATTTGATTCAAAACTTTACTTAATAAATTAATATTTTATATTACTGAATCTAATTATCAATTTATTAAAATATCAATTATACACAGTTATACAAGTACGTAAAATTATTAGTTTTATACCAAAAATAAGTAAATTCCTCTCTCTCTCTCTCTCTCTCTCTATATATATATATCTCTAATTTTTCGTTTTTTGGGAATAAATTAAAACATAATCACTCGAATATTTATTTCAAAAATAAGTGTATGCATTCATCAAGCAATAGTAACATATCATGCAATAAACATCCCAGACTTCCAAGGTTGAGACTTCCCAGTATTCAGATTCTCCAATGTCTAATATATATAGCTAAAGATCAAACCAATGAGACCTCCAAATCACTGATTTCTATTTAACTAATTAGACCAGATAGAATTTTAAAATTTTAAATTTTAATAAAAATTAAATATAATAAATAAAATTATAAGTTCAAATCTCATTACATAAAATATATATTTCTTAATATTAAGAATAAGCTTAAACCTAATTATTTCAGTTTTTTCCTGGTTCTTAAGCTTCTAATTCTATAATATATAACGGAATGAGTATTGATTCTCAATTTAACTGATTCGACTGGTCGATCTGATTTGGTTTTTTCAACGGTGGGATTTTTCCAGAAACAATATATCACCACAACAAATATATATATATATATATATATATATATATGAACATAAAACCAGATCATGCATAGATTTTTAAATATCAGATGCTGCCCAACAATGTTTTCTCAAAAAGACAATATGCTCCTTCCTACTTTTGACATAGAAAGCAGTCTTGAAGTGCTCATACAAGCTTGATTTTTTATTATTATGGAATTGAATTACGGGATGTCCAACTCTAACGTGGATAGGCAATCCAAACAAAAAACTTCATGGTACTGTCGAATTTATCGAATTTATGCCTACTATCTCTGAAACAAGCTTCTAGCAACGCTAAAATTGGCGAGTTACTTGGTACGAAGCCATGCCTCTAAAGTTATTTAGTTGCGAGTTGCTCCTACCAGTGCAATGTGCTCTATTAGGTCAAGTACTCGGTTGCTGTAACGGAATTTTAAGAAAACCATCAGACAAGATGATATATGTATTTCGTGTTAGTAAATATATAAACCATCACTCGGATTGTGTACTTCACTGTGGTGTTTGTTTGTGTGTCAGCACATGCCGCAGGGCATGTATGTGCGTGCGCATACAAGGAAGTTGTGAAAGGGCTCAGTGTATGCCCATGCATGAGTGGGTACGTGGGTGTGTCTAAAAGCGACAGAGCTAGAGAGAGAGAGAGAGAGAGCTTAAAACAGACTCAATTATGTATTTCACTGTGGTGTTTGTTTAAGTGTCTGCATGTGCACTCAAGCGTCATGAAAGGGCTCAGTGTGTGCCTGTAAGCGAGTGGATATGTGGGTTGTCTGAGAGCAAGTGCGAGCGCGCAAGAGAGAGAGCTTAAACAATACCTGTAACCCCATTCATTGTCATACCATGAAATAAGTTTCATGAAAGAATCACTTAACCCAATTCCAGCCTTTGCATCGAAAATGCTTGACCTGGGATTAAAAACAAGTCCATTAGAACCTTAAATGCCATCAATCAAGAAATCAGAAAACAAAAATGCAAATAAATTTGAATCTATAATTCACTAATAAACAAATCTAAATGATGCAGTCTTCGAAGCCTTCAAAAATACAGCACTAATATAGATAAACCAAACAAACCAGCAAGCATAACTTTATTGTCAGACAAAATAAATAAATAAATAAATAAATGACCTGTTCTAGGGAAGGAAAAAAAAACACTCTACAAGCAGGCCAAGGTTGACTGACACATTAGGACCTTTCGTGCCTAAATTATACTCAAAATGCTTGTAAGCCTTCATGCTTATATGAAGTTAACAATATATCATATCACAGCAAAAGGCATGTGTGAAGGATATGTAACGTTGTACAGAGAAAGAAAGCATACCTTGAATCACCAATAAAATCGCTCGAGACAACATCCTCATCTGTGTATCCGAGAATGCCTTTAAGTGGCCCCTCAGCAGCGTACCTTCATTTAAAGATTAATTTAGAATTACAGCGAATTTGAGATACACTCAAGTAATAAGGGTAAAAAAAGAACAAAATAGCAAAAGAAAAAAAAAAAAAAAAACCGAAGAAACAAGAATGAATGAAGAGGATGTTTAAGCCAAAAGTAAGAAAACTCACCTTATGGCTGCTTTGACATCTTCATAGGAGGCACTCTTCTGAAGTCGGCAAGTTAAATCCACAACAGAAACATTGGGTGTGGGGACACGGAACGCCATTCCAGTAAGCTTTCCATTGAGTTGTGGAAGAACTTTTCCAACAGCCTATAAGGGAAAAAAAAATATATCATAATTTAATCTTACGTGCAACTATAGCTCTGTATCACAAAAACCATGCATGAATAAATTTAGCAATTTCTCTCATACCTTTGCAGCACCAGTTGAGCTAGGAATGATATTTTGGCCAGCTCCTCGACCCCCTCGCCAATCCTTCATTGAAGGGCCATCAACAGTCTTTTGAGTTGCTGGATGATAAAAACTACCGGATTATCATAAAATGCAATATAATGTGCAACGAAAAAGAATTACAGGCACATAATGACTGGATACCTGTAGTTGCATGGACGGTTGTCATTAAACCCTCAACGATACCAAATTCCTCATGAACAACCTGCATCACGTTATATCACAAAAACTAAGGAAAACTGCCCCCCAAAAAGAGGAAAGAAAAAAGAAGCAAACCAGATGCTTCATGGGGAAAATGACCAAATTAATCATCAATACTGTACAATACAGGCAGACGGGATTGTCATCCACCACGAACTCAAAACATAGAAAAGCAAAATCTTACAAAGTAAACACAATTCCCATGTTTTAAGTCCCACAAAGGGATCAACAGCCCTCAATAGAAAACAATGGGAGAACAGATTTTAGTGCCCTTTTTAGTGATGAGATTAATATGCTTAAAATCTGAGGATGCAATCAGACCTTGGCAAGAGGGGCTAGACAATTGGTAGTGCAACTAGCATTAGAAACTATGTCCATGCTTGGGTTGTAGGTCTTCTCATTTACTCCCACCACAAACATAGGTGCATCAGCTGAAGGTGCTGAAATTACAACTTTCTTGGCACCACCCTGCAAAACACATTCATGCGAGTTCAATTTGGAGCATTTTCAGAAGTGCATGCACTCACAGATGCTGACAGGAAACTAATATAACTAACCTTCATATGTGCTGAAGCCTTAGCTAATGTAGTGAAAACACCAGATGACTCAACAACAAACTCAGCCCCACAATCACCCCAAGGGATCTCTGCAGGGTCCCTGGTGGATATTATTTATATGTTATCCCAGGTTGAGATAGTTTAATAGCAATTTTTATTGAAATGAAATAACAGAATTTTATGCCATGAGAATAACAGATGCTAGAGAAGCTTCTTCAAATTCCAATTGATCATTCAAGGATAACCTCTCCAGAATAATACCTTTTGCTTACAACGTGTATTTGCTTGCCATTAATTTCTAAGGTGGACTCATCCACAACTCTGATGGTTCCCTTAAACAGTCCATGAGTTGAATCATATTTAAACATATAAGCCTGAATTTTTAAAAAGAAGAAAAGGATACTAGTGAATACAACAATTGTTTAATCACCTGAAGAATAATGACAGTTATCATGGCATGTAATGAAAAGAAAAGGAAAACAACGTGTCCTGAACCCAAACACGACCCATCCCCAAGCTACACACACAAAATAAGGAAGCAATTTATGGATTCCTTGGACGCATAAAGTAGCTTTGACAGTGACTCCAGTAGGACGAGAATGAAAATTTTTCAACATAAAAAAGCTAACAAACAGAAGCCTAAAAATTTCTAAAATTTCAATCGCTATGTAAAGCTTAAGAATGTTCACAGAACAAGCAACTGATACATGTCAAACCATATCAACAGTGAAGATACTAATTAAATTTAAAGTTTGCTGCCAGACAACCAAACAATTTCAGAAAAATCAAGAAACAAGAGCTAGGCTTTAATGAAAGGGATAAAATATCATAAATAGCTAGCTTCGTTCCTGAATTTTAATCAAGTTTATCTTAAGCTTAATTTAAAGTTCATAAAAATTTTACTTTTATTAATTTTATTCTGACCTAACCATCTCGAAAAAAAAAAAGATAAGTTCTTTACTCTTATTGCTTAGGAGCCTTGCAAGATGAAAGTCTCATGCATGGTTTTGTACCTAGGGATATTAACTATGTACAATGTTTTATTGATTATATTGGCAAAAATCTGACAAGGAGAAAACAGGTATATTAACAGTGAACAAGCTTTTGTACATGAATGTCACAACTACTAAATAATGCTATAAAGCTATCACGTCCCCCATCAAGGCATTTTTTTCCAACGGGTAAAATTTCTCAAAGGTACATAAAAGAGATATCTAATGCGTACTTAATACTTCATACATGAAATACTGCAAACATTCAGAATTGTTGGCATCTTAGATAAACCAGGACAAATACAGATTCATTAAAGAGAGATATCTTACAGAAGTTGAATCTAAATATATTCAAAATTAATAGTAATACAAGGCTATAGACCAAATCAAAGAATGTACATCAGCATACTTACCATGTACTTAGCATCAATAAAAGGATCATTGACTGCTACCACATCAATATCATCCCTTGAGGTTGCTATTCGTAAAACCAACCTTCCAATCCGTCCAAAACCTGCACAGGTTCATTGTCGAAAATGAGTCATTAAAAAGGTACATCATGCTAAGTAGAGCAACAGGGACTTCTAAATCAAGGTAAATCAACTTGCTTTTGGACTTTAGGACTTAGAAACAATTACTTTAACAGGATAATAATTCTCTCCCATGTTAGTCCACATGTTTGCCCGGCCCATTAGCAAGATCCCCAAAATGTTTATAACTCCACATACCTCAAATACAGTTCCTAAGAACAGACCAACAGCAACTGAACTAAAGATGAAAAGCTAACTGAACATTAATGACAGTGTTAGAATCCATCCAAGTTCCAATTTATGCGTATATAGCTTCTGAAACTTTTCAATCATATATACTTTAATAGCATATGTGAAGTATGAACTGCATTTCTCCACTTACTTCTTGTCTCCTAGGAAAGGTTGAGTACCACAAGCGTAGGGCACCTACCCAAACCCCAATCCACACCTACCACATAAGCTAAGCATGGGATGCTAGTTCTTTGCTATTTTGCAAGCATACTCACAACAACTCCAATACGCACTATAACTGAATAGAGATCATTTCAAGGGAGATTAAAAAAACAAACAACATGGTGCTGAATGAAGATGCATACAACTATCAAATAAAGCAAAGAAAAACTTGAGCAAAATAAGAAAACATACCATTGATTCCAATTTTTGTCTTCCCACTGCTCCTTGACTCTAAAAGAATTAGAAAACAAGCCAAAAGCAGAACATCAGTGCATACAACTTCTGAACTAATTTGAAGGAATTGAATAAGCCTTTTTATCCTTTTTAACCTTCCCTAGCAAAAAAAAAAAAAAAATCAAAATTCTTACTTGGAACTGCTGGAGGAATTTCAGTAGCAGTGGCTTTGATGGGTAGGATACTTCTTGAATTGCATTTCCTAAACAGATGAATAATTTTAAAACCCTTCAATATCAGAGGAAAAGACTAAATATTTGCAGAATGAAGAAAAACATGAACAGCCAAAACGTGAAGCTCAACTGTAAGGAAGAAGAAGATCTAGTTGAAACCGCGGCACCAAAAATGGAGTTGAAATTTCCACCAAAACCAATGCTCGAAACCTAAATAATATAGCATTATCATTCAGATTGCCAATAAAAAGTGAGTTGACGTTGCCTACTAACAATAAAATAGCATTAACATGGAAAATCATCAACATAAGAAACTATGAAAAGACAACTATATATATATATATATATATATATATATATATATATCTACTTGAGTTTTTCAAATTTCACAAATTCATGAAAATAACGAAAAACGACTTAACAAGTAAGGTTCACTCACCAATCAAACAAACGAAATGTAACAAAGTAAAAGAAAAAAAATCAATATCTACACCCCTAAAGTAAATAAAAAATTCAATGACAGGTATTGTAATTCTTAAGTCTCCGTTTGGTTACCGAGAAAACGTCCTAGAAAAAACGACAAAAAGAAAAGGAATGATTTGACGTTGCACAAATTTCAGTCATTCAGCTTAAGTTTAGCTCAGTTCATCATATTTGTTTCCCTTTAAAAACCGAAAAAGAAAATACAAGGAAAAAAAATTCGTTTCGCTTATTTTAAAAGCTATACGGTGTTGATCAGGGTAAAGTGGAGGAAGACCTTGAGGCGATCGGAGGGTGAGGGACAGAGGTCAGAGCGAGCGGAGGCGGTTTCGATGAGGGAGGCTGTGGCGGCGGTGGATCTGATGAGAGAAGAGAAAGCCATTGCAAAAGCTCTGTCTTCGGAGAATAATAAAATAAATATAAAACCCTAAAAGAAACTGGCAGGACAAAGGAGAAGCAACGGCTTTTGGCTTTTGAGAGCAAACCACGAGCGCAAATGACAAATATATGACAAGAAAAATGTGAAAGTGAAATGTTCATGCTTTTTAAAAAAGAATGATTATTTGGTACGTAAAGTTTTTAATTTATTATTTTAAAAATTAAAAATTAATTAAATAAAATTTTTTTTTATTTTAATGTTATTTATAGATGTAAAAATTTTTTTATTATTAATATATTAAATAATAATTTTTTAAAAAAATTAAAATAAATATCAAAATTTATGTATTTTTATTGTGTATTTATATATATTTATTAGAAAATATAATTATAATTACTTATAATTATTTTATATATCAATGATAAAAATAAAAAATTATATAAGTGAGTTAGCAGAATGACTCGAATCTATTGAATATATTTAAAAAAGTAAAAAAATAATTAAATGAAATACCTGTCATTTAAAAGTAATTCGTTTGTAAATTTTTTTTATTTTATCACTTTATACGAGATAATTATTCTTATATCTATAGTATTATTTTATATTTATAAAAATTTTAATAACTATTAATAATATATATTAATAAATTTTGATTACTCGTATATTTAAATCTTTATTTTTTTGTATTAATGGTATTTTATATATTATTTTTATCAATTTTATATGATAATTTTTATGCCATCAAAGTTAACTAAATAAGCAAGTAAGAAAGAAAGATAAAGTACATTTTTTTCTTTTTGTGTATTTTTTAATAAATTTAGTAATATTATACATAATATAATATAAAAATAATTAAAATATAATATATTAAAAAAATCATTCGAGTATTACATGATTATGTTAATATTTATAAAAAATAAATTATTAAAATATTAATATTTATATAAATATAAATATAATTATTTTAAATATAATTATTATATAATAAAAAAATATAAATAAAATATAAATTTACAAATTATTACATCTGGAGCGACGTTTCTTAAGGATCCTGGAAAAGCTTGGGAGGGAAATAAAAACTCTTGCTTTCTCCCATCGTATTTGACTGTCTTTAAAATATTGAAAACTGCACACCGTTCTCCAAGTGCGCACATGTGTCACGTGGCTTTATATGAAAACTACAAAAAAGAGCAAACCATAAGAATAATGTGCTTTTTCCCCCATAACAAAAGTTATTTCTTAAAAAAATGATTTAAAGAAACTCATGTTTTGATTTTCTTTTTAAATTTATTTTTTTCTTGATTTAAAAAATAAATAAAAATAAGCAAAAGAGAAGAACAAATATTTTATTTTGAAATTAAATAAAAAAAGTTTAATATTATATTTCGGTTATACTCACAAATTAATTAATTACTTGTTCTAAATATGATTTTAAGTTTAATTAGTTTTTATGAACTAATTTTAGTTTCTTAATTTATTTTAATTCTTTAAGTTTTTTTTAGTATTTTTACCGTATAAAAATAAGTTATCATCCTATGATTTGTAATTGAGTAAGCATTCGTTTCAAACAAAATATTGACTTATATTAACATTTTAATTAAGTATAAATTAAAAGTTAATAATTTATTTAAATATAAATTAAAGGTGAATGAATTATTGGAATGCAAATAAAAAAATAAGAGTTTATTTTAGGGTAATAAAAATATTAAAACTTATTTAGCTAAAATAATAAAGTTTAGGACTAAAAATTAAATAAAATAAAAAAATATTGATTGATATCTAACCACATTAACTAAAAAAAATCTTTAAAAATACCATTAATTAATGCATTAGTTTTTAAATTTAATAAGAGTAATATATTAAATGTAATAATTAAATAATATTTAATCAATTATTAATAAATCTGTTAAAGGTTCGGGTAATCCACTCAACTTAAAGTGGGCTAGGTTTAGATAGTAATTTACTAATTAGGGTCGGGTCAATCTGAATCACTTTTTAATAAAAAATAAATTTATTTAAATTTAATTATAAAAATATATATTAATATAAAAATAATTTTTTTAATATTATTAATCATAATTTAAACTTACAAAAGAAATCCAACTTAGTAAAATTTAAACTTAAATAAAAAAATTTAAATTTTTTTAAATTACAATTCTATCCGATCATAAATATCGTTATAAGCAGTTGTTAAACAAACCCTTAAAATAAACGGAAAGAGGTTGTGGGAACATTGCATGCAATGCACGGCGCTGGCATTGTATGATTTTCCCAAAGAAAAAAAAATCGAAAAAAAACTATTTGATGAAAACAACCGTGTGAATCACGACGTAAGTCGGTGAGATTGTCGCGTAGCAGAAGGAAAACCTCGGGAACTCGGCGGAGTCTTCGAAAGCCATCGGTGGAGCGATGTGACCCCACTTGGGGCTTTTCATTTTCGCTGCTTGTTGCTTATTTCCCCGGGACCTACTGGTCGACTCTTGCCTCTTAGTAACTCTAACATATGATTATTAAAAAAATTTATATTAAAATATAATATAAATTATTAATATATTTAAAATTTATATAAAATATATAATATTTTAAATTCAAATATAATATATAAAAATTATATGGATTATCGAATTAGTTTCTAGTGGTGGGTAGGTAAGATTGCTTTTCCATTCTTCTTCTCTCTACCTACAGCCTCCCCCACCGTTCAACTTGTCAAGTGCTTCGAAGTTCACGAATGAAGGGTTCGTGCTTCCCCACCAAATCAAATAAACTATTTTCATAAGAAATTACTCTATATTTAAAGAAATATATTTTAAAAATTATCACAACTCTTTCTCCAAGTATTATTACCATTTGGAGTCATAATCATCCCGAATTTAAAAGTCAATTTCGGATTTAAAGTTGTTATAGCCAATAATCATTTGGATTAGAAGTTCAAATGTAATCTAATTATTAGATATATGGAATCATGTCTATTTAAGAGTCCGATAATTAATTTATTTCACAGATCGATAGGTCTGGCCTATGATGAATTTGAGTATGATAATTTTTAATCTAGGCTACTCAACCCCACTTAAATTACTGTTTAAATAATAAAATAATATTTTATCTAAATTTAATTATAAAAATATAAAAATATTAATATAAAAATATTTTTAATGATTTTAATATATATATATATATATGCAATGAATTTGGGCTGTTTGATCGAGCTAAATTCAAACTTGAAATTTAATTTCAAATTTTTTTAAGTTGTGACTTGGGTGAAACTCATAATTCAAAAGAGAATAAACTTAATTTTTGTCAATGATACACAATTTCGGATATACAAAGTTTAAGTTAAGAGTATTAAATCTTAATCACATTCTAATATGCAATTGTTTTCATCATTTCTTTTAATAAAGGAAGCTTTAAGGGTAAGAAAAAGTTGTAGAATTTAATATTCGAATGTTAAATTTATTAAATACCACCTTTTAAAAATGGCTATATAAAATGAATTAGCTGAGTCAACTTCAGGATTTATAATTGTATTCTTTACATCTCTTTTTCTTTATTCTTAAATATTTGTTGACTTATATATCGGAGTATATTTCGATATTCAAACTCCGAAGTCCCTTTAATTATTTGCTCTCCTTTATAGACCTTTTGAAATCCTCAAACTCACCTTAAACAAACTAAAAATCCATCAACAAACATTTTCGAATTTATATTACTCAAGCTTGAGTACACTTTCTTTAAGGAAAAAAAAACTTTTAAACTTAATTCAACTTTGGTTTGATTAGATGTTTAGCAAATTTGGTCCATATCCAAACCAGCCTTTTCCAATCCTAACAAATTATGCATGCTATTAAATATATGTATGTAAACCTTTCTTAATTCTTACTATAACTTTAGAATTAGTAATTTTAAAATTATAAATTTCCCAAGCACCAAAGTTGGCAAAATCTGATTTAGTGTTCATTGATTTAAATTTCTCTATCTCATCTCATCTCTCACTATTCACTTTTGGACAAAGAGATTCTATTTATATATTTTTGGGGATTTGATTTTGTATGAAAGTGGGCTTTTTAGCAATTTAGCTACACTGAAAATGGCAAACTAATTAATATTTTTGTAAAAGTGATAAAGATACGAAATTTTTTTATTCCAAAGTAAACATATTCAAAGGAAAGATTATTTAATTTGAAAGGTTCGATTTGATTTGGTTTAATATAATTTGGGCTAACCCAAAATATTATTTAAATTTAACTATAAATATATATTAATATAAAATAAATTTTAAATGATAATATAAGTTTTTTAATCTGACTTATATTTAGATAAAAAATAAATTAAAAAAATCTTTAAACTACAACTTAATTTAACCTGACAAATTTATTTATAAAAATAAAATTAAATAAATTAAATTAAAATATATAATAAATTTAATCATTTATATATTCATATTATGATAATATTATGATTATACTTAAGTGTTTGATGCACTTTCAAATCGCATCTCCCACGCATCCTTCTCGTTTTCCTCCGCATCAATTTAAAAAATAGCCACCAAATCCTCGCCCGACAAGCCTAATTACATGGGCTCATAATCCTTTACTACTCACCGTATGAGGAATTCGACATTTGCACTTCATTTTATGGCCTTTTCAAAAAGATAAATGATGTCATCTTCGTAAAGCAATGCTTGCCACCCTGTTATCCTTCTTGATAAAGAGAGTTTCTAGAAAAATATACGTAATGGGCTCTAGCTTGGAGCAAGCCATGCGGCATGATACAATATATGCGGTTTGAACTTGTGGACTTCTTGCAAGGATAATAAATGTCTTTGCACATTCTCGCACGTCTCGTCATGCTACGTTTAACATATTAACCCACAGATTTCTCATGGACCGTCAAATACAAAATGACGGGTTCTCCAGAAGCAGTTGACACCGATATTAGTGGATTTGAAAGGATTCCTTTGATTTTGTCAAATGGCGGTTGGCACTGCTTGTCCCTACTCTTTTGGAACATGTTTCTTAAGGGGTTTAAAGGCAAATTATATACCACGATATCAATGTTAAATCTTAAAATATTTTAATATGATCATGCGAATACATTCATATATTCTTTGAATAATTTATCAATGAGAGCGAGGTGTTGATTTTTATTTTTTATTAGCTTCAATTTCCTGAATTAAAAGTCTTTGTAAGTTCTTAATGATGTCCAATTTGCCTCTTTTTTCGATTCTACTAGTCTCAACAAATTAGGGGGCAAGTCATAGTCTCTAGCAATTTATTTTTTGACCACTTCACCAACACAAAGATTTTTCAAAACCGTATTATTTTTTAGACCATTTTCACATTTTAGAAAAATAAGTGGTATGGAAAACTATAGATAAATATATAGAGAGATTGTTGGAAAAGGGTAGCGACACACAACGGAAGCAATAAATAACTTTTCCCACTCGAAAGAATCTAAGAGGAATGGAAATATAGCAAATGACAATGTTAGAATAATAACGTATCAAACAATGTGCATAAATAAATAATTATAAAAAACTAAGATTTTTAACTCAAAAGGGAGAAGTAAAAACTACAAAACGTAATCTAGAAAAATTTCTACTATAGAAATAAAGGAGTATAGCAAAATGTCTTAATACGGATACCACAATATCCCTTACTTACTATCACATATGTGAAAATTACCAAATCAACAATAAATTGTAGTTTCAAAGAAATAAAATGGCCTAACAAATAGAGGTGAGAAAACGAAAATATGACCACACAATATTAGATATATTATACTAAAATTTTATCAAAATCGAAGATCAAATGACTATTCCATGTACGAACTAAAGTAAGCAAAGTTTGGTATTCTTTTTTCTCTGTCATATTGAAGCAATCGCCTAAAGAAAAGATGAAAATGGTAGTTCATCTAAACCCTATAAGCTTTCATAAGATTAAGTCACATGCCTTTTTGTTTATCATTTCGTTATGACCCACTTGAGGGGGACGTCCCATGGGGATAAAGCAAGCAAAGTAAATTCACAGAAATGGACGAATGGATTGAGACAAAACATGCAATCATGCTTTGTTAGTATCCTCTTCAAAACCAGTTGGAAGTTTTTAATGAAAATTCCCACGCTGTCCCACCTTCTGGAAGTCGAAGGAAGATTTCTCCAAACTATTTTTACCCTCAAACAATATTTCAAATTAAACCACATGAAGGAATTATACTTAAATACCATAATTAGAATTATTTGTATCAAATTAAAAGAAAATACATAATTAATTGAGACTGATTGCCGAGCAGGATGAGCGTTTAACACTTTCCTCATACACAACTGACCTAAACGTATTATATACGCAATTGATCAAAATCCTTATTTTCTCCATCAAGACAACAAATCACCGTTAATTCATTTATATTTGTTCCATATAAAAAAAAATTGACACCGTTGATTATCAGCCAAAGAAGTCGATCAACGGTAATTAAGAAGGACGGCAAAGAAGCAAACGAA
>JBBYHM010016956.1:0-10920 GCA_038381775.1 Adansonia rubrostipa
GTCTTCTCCTTATCAAAATGCATGTTTGATGGCTGTCAAAACTGATTTTCAAAACCCCCTAAGCCAAGCATGTTAACCGCAACCAATGAAGATTAGCATGGACTTAGCATTTTCCTTAAAGATAGAAAAATATCTTGGGGAAAATTAAGTTTTCCAGATCTAGAATCTTGATTAAATGAGCTTAAATCTTTCGATTTTCCAACAAAAATGGCCTTGCACTCATTCTCGAAATGTTCGTGCCTTGTTTGCGAGTCAAAACCTTGAGTGGTGTGATCAACGGGCTGTTTCATCGTCCCAAACTACTCTGGGCTATGCAAATGAGTTCATGACGCTCATGCCATTCTTTCCCTTCAATCATAGATATTCAAATGTCGATGACTTAAGTTTGGACCTGTAGACATAAAAAATGAGAGACATCCCTTGCTTTGCTTTGTCCCCTGCTGGTAGCACAACTATTGCAAATTAAAAAATCACTTTAAAATCATAAGTGATTTTTCATGATTTTTTTGATATTTTTCTCTCAAAGCATGTCGAATTACCTTTAAAACAATGTCTTATTCACCCCTAGATCATTCCAAATGAGAGAGTTATGATTTTTCAAATCTAAACTATCCAGAACCTCTAGAATCTGAACATGTATTCCGGTTGGGCCGTTCAGGCCCACTAAATGATTTTTTTAAAAAAAATTTCAAACATATTTCCTAAAATATTCATGACATTCCCTTTTCAAAAAGGTATCATTTGTAATTTCCAATACCAAATGAGTCTAAAATGATTTTTCAAATTTTGACACACCCTATTTTTCATATGCTCTGCCAGTAGCTAAATTGATCCAAATTTGAAAAGTTATTCCCCCGAAAACTGACTTTTTGGGACAGCTGAATATTTTTAGATTGACCATCATCAAGTTACCTTTCTAATGGTATCTTGTCCACCCTCCAAAGCCTTCAAACCAATTTAGAATAAATTTGGGAAACAGGATAGTGCGATGCTATCCCCTAGTTTTGGTTATGGTCAAAATTGAGTTGTTTTCTCGAATTTCATCTCGATAGATTCGAATGTCTCCGTATCACCTCGATCAGACTCAAAAACATGCTTTGACCTCCCACAGGCTCATGTCAAGGCGCAAACAAATTTTACATCTTCACCATCCTCATTCACAATAATTTCTTTTGCCAAAAGTTATCGAAAAGCTCACATATTTCCTAAATCACAAAGTTTTTGTCAACTTAAGTTTTCCAACTCGACTTCTCTAAAGAGTATCAGATGTGTCATTTTTGGGGAGACTCTAACCCCGACCTTTCGAGGGGATACTCCAACCCTATTTTTCAAAATGTCAGGATTGAAAATCTTCCTTTGTCAAAATGATTTATCATCCATGGGGAAACTCCAACCCCAACCTTCCGAGGGGATACTCCAACCCCACTTTTCAAAATTATCAAGATTTAAAAATATACTTTTGTCAAAATTATTTGTCATCCATGAGGATACTCCAACCTCATTTTTTTGAAGAGATACTCCAACCCTATTTTTCAATTCCAATTAATTTTTTTCTTTTTTTGGACTCTCATGAATATTTCAAACAAACCTTGTTTAATCAATAAACCCAGATGCATCTCAATAATTATCGATTCGGTTATTCCTCAAATTGCGAGAAAAATTCCAATAGTCCATTCCTTTTTTTTATCATTGCATTAAATGATTCATGTTATGTTACTTCATTTGTTGCCTCACTAACGTGATTTTTTTCTTTTTGTGATGATTATTTGCATTCATGTTTTCAAATCATTTAAAATAAAATTAAAGGTAATGGTCCACGTAAGTATCTCTCTAGTGCCCAAAGTGGAACATTCCATTTTCAAAGTAAAATCTAGAGGTTATTTTATTGAAAATCTCAATATTCCCCATCTCTTCGGGGTGTATATGAGATTAAATCATTTTCATCAAAACCTAGATTTGTATTTCTATAAGATTCATGCATTAAAAGAGGGTTACATCAAAATAGTGACAAGTTAAGATCGAAAGAATGTAAATCGAGATAAGACATAACTAGAAGGTACTAATTTTGGGCGTCGCGAAGAGGTTCATACCTCATCGTGCATAACCAACTCTCAAGCCCAAATGGTGAACCTTTGCATTACGTAGACCGTAGGATTGATGTTTTAAGTTTTGTAACTCAAAACATAGGTTTCAATAGGTATCTGATCATGCCTAGCCGGATATGATTAATGGCGACTCAAAGCGTTGGCCATCTTGTGATGGTCATCCGAGACCAATAAGATGAGCGATTCATCTTATAGTCCCCCTCACTATGTCATAAGTTAAGAATCTATACTTTCTCATTCTCATCATGTCGCAAAGGAAAAGTCTCGATCAAGAAGACATTCCAAGTCAAAAAAATATTTTAAGTCATACGCACTCATAAATCCACGAGGATCCACCTCTGGGGGTATGTTGCGACAATGACACCTAGAATGGTGACCTTAATGCCTTGTAAATTGACTCGGATAAAATAGGGAGTCTACTTCTTCTATTCATTATTCATTATTTTTCAATATGCCCCTGCGTAGATCATTATATAATACTAAACCCATCTATTGTTTACATTAAAAAGTAATAACATGGGAGATCAGCTAGAAGCGAGAGTCAATACTTTAGAAAGCATCCAAGAGGAACTGAGACATGATGTTCAAGAATTAAAAGAACAGCTTGCAAAAATTTAAGAGCAATTATTGGTCTTTTTGAAACTAAAAAGGAATTCACTAAAGGGGCTTCATCATCTATAATGGACTAAATGAGCTAGAGTATGGCAAATCCACTAGAAACATGGCTTAACACTCTAGATTAGACAGTTAGACGAAATGTTAGAGGATGAGTGGATAACTTTTGAAATGAACAAGGATGATCTCAAACCTTGATCAAATGAAAGATGCAGGTGATCGTACATGAAATGAATGACATAAAACCTTCTATTTTTATACTCCAACCTAATCTGACGCCCACTATCTTAACTCCATATCATTATAGGTTGGCCGACTCTTTGACCTGCGTTACCCTTCTTCACCTTTTGACCATCCCTTGACTCTGATATCAAGAAGTCCATGAATAGAAAAATAGAAGTAGATGAGGTTAGTAATGATAGCAAACCATAAATCGACTTAAGTTTGTACCCTATACCCAGTCTTTACCACTTTAGCATGACTTCCCTAAACTTAAACTGACATCTATACACTTCAACCCTATAACTAGTATGCTCCACGGGATATAAACCTTCACTCACCTTTCTACCAAATACTACCCAAAGCACTTAACCTCACTACAACATAAACACCTAAAAAAACTTGTAAATAACCAAAGAAAGGACACAGCTTGACCCAATCCTGACCTCCTATAGAGAACTATGCCAAAAACTATTGTAAGCCTAGTTGGTTGCACTTTCCTATATTACCCCCGAGAAAAACCCTCGTATCCTAAAGGGTATGATATTAAAGCCCATTGTGAGTATTATGCCAAGGCATAAAGGCATTCTATTAAAGATCACACCACTTTAAAAAAAATCTATAACTTATCAATGCTAGCATACTAAAGATTGAGTCAAAGTTAAAAGTTATTGATAACCCTTTACCTAATTAAACTAAGTTAAAAGTTAGTGGAATGTCATTTGAGGAAACTTTACATCATGTCATCACTCAACCATCGTGTTGCCAACTTTCCTAACACAAATGTTGAAGGTCTCAATCCTTAATCAACATATCAATGAGAAAAAGCCCTAGGAAAAAGCATTGAGACTCTTTAATAATCTCTTGATCCACTGGATCGTAGGTGAACCTATTAAACCTCAAAGTACACTTTATCCTAAGTGGTAAAATCTTCAAGCCAGGTGCAAGTATTATTGTATAGTCCGTAGGCATTTTCTCGATAATTGCATAACTTTGAAAAGCAAAGTGCATTTCCTTATCACAATAAATGGTTCAATTCAAAGACCTCGATTGATAGAGAACCTTACAAGATTAATTGAAGCCTCAAATAATGACATAGGTTTTAAAAGTACTAAGACATCAAGATAAAGAAATGTTTATAAAGGCAATTTATGGTTGTTCTTGGAATTTTGTAAAAAAAGATCTTATGTATCGTGGGCAATAAAGGAATGATAAGGAATATGCTTAAATTTACAAGACATTTATGTTTGAGCCAAAATTTGAATTCTTGCTCTTTCTATTATGATTTCCTCATGTTTCTACCTAATCAATTACCCATAGTATCATGCATGTTATTAGTACTAATTCATTCACTTATGCGTTCATTCGTTAACTCATCATCTCACTCATACATGTGTATGATAATGTTCATCGTAAAATTCCTAAAAGCTCAATAATGAAAATAAACATTGGTACGACCCATATATCTGCAAAAAATAATTAAATTTTCCACCTTTTTTAGGTAAGATAATGGGAGAGAATCATGCAATTCAATTAGATAGGCAATTTGGCTCATAAATTTGTAATCAGTTTAGAGTTTAGGGATAAATTGTTTTAACCTTGCTAATACTCCTAATCTAAAACAATTGAAGCAAAATCTATTAAGGAAGATTTGGGATTTAGAAACATAATAGAAATATGACCAGCTTAAAAAAAAAGAATCCAAGCTATGGAAAGCGAGAATAGGATTTAAAAATGCCAAGGATTTCTTATTAATCAAAGGTAGTTATCCTACCAAAGTTTAAAGTTCCAAAGTTTAAGAAATATGATGGACCGAATGCCCAAAAATGCATTTGACCTTTTACTAACTCAAAACAACCAAGTATGCTAGAATTACTTATCCATATTTTCCAAGAAAGCCTAACCAGCATATCATTAAGATGGTATTCCTAATTAGAAGGAAGCCAAATATGTAATTAGAGAGATTTGGCTCGAACATTCCTTGAGGAACACAAATACCTATTAGAAACAATTCCTATTTGAAGGACTCTCCAAAACATGAGCAAAAGTTCTTATGAAAGCTATGAAGACTCACTTATAGTAAAAAGTCAAAGCTTTAAAATTTTAATTGCCTTTCACCAATAGGGAAATGACTGTTTACTTTATAGATACTCTCCTATCCCCTTATTATTACAAGTTGGTTGACAATGCCTATACAAAATAAAAGGATATATTGTTCATTGTAGGTAGAATTAAACATGGGTTAAAAATAGGAAGAATTAGGGATATTGGTACTAGAATACTTGTTGGAAGGAAAGATGATGTTCTTAACGAACCTACCTTTGATGGTAAAAAAAAGAATAGAAGGATTTGTTCAGACTATACCCTTATCCCTAACCTTTATTCAATTACTGGCTCCAACAAGTCTAACCCTATGATCCATGACCTTTAATGCAAGCTCATCCACCTTAAATTTGAAAAATGAAATCTACCTCAAAGATTGGGTCAGACTATTCCTAAAAGCGTAAGAGAAAAAGGACAAAAATGTACCACTCCTTGCTAATATCTTACCCAAAACTCTTTCTTCTACTAGTCCAAAGCTAGTTGATCTCCACTACTCCCACAAGGCCTAGGGAACATTCGTATCCAAGATGGCATGATCTCAGCCTCACATGTAAAAACCACCAAAGGGTGATGGAGAATTATAAGGCATTTAAATAGAAAGTTCAAGCCATCATTGATGCAAATCTAGTAAAGTTCGAAGAACTTATGGATACCTACTTAAGGTAACAGCTTTAAGGAATCTTATTCTCCAAGTAGTATATCAATCAGGGGTAATTTCTATCCTAGTTTAAATTCTATACATATTTTCATTTGTATAAGAATACAAAATTTGGTTTAAAATGAATGAATCTCTAATTTACAAGCATCATACTTTTTATTTTCAAATTTGAATCTTTTTGGCAATGAAACCCTACATGATTAATGTCTAGTATTGAGGGTAATGATAATTTTTTAAAAAAATATGATTACATTTAATAAAATTAGTGATCATCCTTAAAGGCAAACCTACCTCACAAAACACTTTACCCTTGTTCCATATGAAAAAAGCCCTTATTAAGGAGATAGCTAACTAGGAGGACTTATTCTCTAGTTGCTCAAAAGTCAAACAATTAAAACACACTCTTGAATAAATTATATGGGTAGTTTGATATGTGTTAAGATTGTTTTTGGATCCTAAGACTCCTTAATCCCCTGTAGACAACCTCGAGCTTCCTAACCTTTTCCTAACTCTTTAACCTATAGAGAACATGAATCATGGCATATCTTTCCTACCCTCAAAATAAGTCCTCTCACACTAGTGACAAAGATAGTGTGAGAATCCTTCATAATGGTTTAAACTCCCTTTTTGATATAGGTAAACAATATTGGAATCCATTTGTGGCTAGGTCAAATTAGTCATTTTGAGAGACATTCCTTACGGAGAGAAAAAAAAAGAATTATGACACGCATTTAGAAAAGAAAAAAAATTTAAAAATTGAATGTTATCTCATGTGATTACGACATTTAAGTTCTTTTCAAAAAAAATTTTTAAGGAATAATCTTCAGTTCATATAGTTGTGTTTGAGATCATAAATGACCATCTTTCACCATCTATTATTCCCCTTGCAGCCCCTTTTAAGCCTAATGAATTCATTTTAGCAAAACTTTAATCAAATATCACCCTTCACATTAGGAGAAAGAAAAATCTTTTCTAAAGAAGAAAGATAGATGCCTTATTTTATAAATTATGGAAATTTTCAATATCAAAGGGCAAGTATGAAATGTATTAAGTTTCCAAAATTTGAGATTCTTTTCATGAAAAAATGGGAAAAATAAAAATCTAAAAGGCAAAAGCATAAAATGAAAGAAAAAAAAAACAAAAGTCAAACTAAGAAAAAGGGAACAAAGATTAGAAACAAAAACATTTTAAAAATAAAAGAGATGGAAACCTTCACTGAAAGAAATGATCCTTAAGTTCACTCATTATCAAACATTGAATGTGGGCCTATGTACCCTTCCTTTTCGAGCTATGAAACTTGGCCTATATTATGTACCTCGAAGAGTCCATTTCGATTGGGCAAGGCTATTTTAAATGAGCATATTCCTCGGGAATTTGCTTTCTAAAAAAATTTTAAGTTTCCTTAAAGAGCATGGTAAAGCAATCAATCAAAAAAATTAAAAAAAAAAAAGAAGAAAAATAAAGCTCTAGGCTAAAAACATAAAAAAAATGGTAATTTAAAGCATATCCAAGAATTTTGATTTTACCTCCAATGTTGCACAAAACAACCATGAAAGCAAGAAAATTTGTCTCTTCCAATAAGAGGGCAATTAAAATCTTCAAAATCTTAGGAAGTTTATGCCATTCAAGATTCAACATGAAAGGTTAAGTTTTGATACCTTCATCAGAATACTTCTTGAAATTCATGCCTATCAACTAGGACCACTACCTATCTAAAAGAACTTTTGAACTAACCTTTTGACAAGTAGTAGTCACTAGCCATGATTAGCATCCATTAAGTTGCCCTATTTAGAGTTAGAGAGAGTATCATAATAAGCTCATTTGCTTTTCAAGAAATTTAAGTGGAGGAATGATTATTTTTTCTTCTTGATGAAGTTGTAGAAATTCTAGCCTTGGACCATTTAATATCCACTCTTGAACTGGTTGGGTCAACCATTTGATGCCTTAACCTTTTTTTATTAGCCTCACTGAGCTTACAATCATAATTGGCCAACACATTTGAATGTTTAGCTTTGTGATACACAAAATAATGTATCTTTTAAATCCTTGCACTAAATTATGGTTGTTATTGTGTATAGTAGTAAGCAAGGGTCATATTCACATAGATTATTCTTAACTTATAAGTTATTGATGCAAAACTATAATCCAATATAACCAAAAAATTTTAAAAGACTTAACTAAAGAAACAAGCAAAACTTTGATAGAGGTTAATTATATTAAGAAGCAAATAGAATTAGAAAACCTGAAAGTTAAGCTAAGATTTAAGGAACAGAATAACAAGTGACAATAATGATGAAAAGTATGGTTAAGGAATCATTTGCCACCTTTAAACATAAACTATAATCAATATCAAAATTATCTCTAGTTATCTTTTGAAACTTCTAACCCTAGATAGCAATAAGCTCTGCTATCCCAATCTTTCTTTCATTTGTAGTTAAATAAAACAAGCATTCTGTTTAATCCCTAATTATTAAATAACTTAGAATAAGCTCTCCAAATTTAATTTAATAGAAGCTTTAAGAGAAGAAAGATAGGTTGATCTGAGCAATAAACACATAAACATGGATTATTTAACTTAGGTTATGTTTCATATATCAATCAACAAAAGCTTGACCATAATCATTGATTATAAACTACTACTCATGAATAGGAAGACAAAACAATTTCTTATCAAGATTCCTAATCTAGCAATAAATAATAATCAAGGTCTATTTACTTATGTACCTAAACAAATTAAGATAAGAATAATAAATAATTTTTATGGAAGAACATAAGCAATTTCAATGGATAATTATTGAATAACTCTAAAAATCAATAGCAAAGTCATGTCTAGGGCTTGGAAATCACCCTTAACCATGAAAACTTTAGTTACAAAAGTTTGATGTACCTAATAATAAATTCAAAAAATTTCAACAAAAATGAAAGAAAAAGAAAAAAAAGAGAAAAAAAAACTTGATATGGTGGCTAGTTATAATATCCTCTACTTTTTCTTATACTTTTCCTTATTTTCCTCTTTTTTCCCTTCTAGTTCTCATTTTTGTTCTTTTAACCTTTTTTCTAATTTTCATTTTTCTCCTCCTAAATGTTAAGGTTAGGTCTCTATTCATAGTGATTGAAAAAGAACCATAAGTAAAGTTGGAGAATCTTATTCAAAGTAAGAAATCTGGATGTTTCTTTCAAAGCATATTTGGTTGACCTATTCTGATGCTTTTAAGGCAAGTATTTGCTTATTACTTGGAATGCAAAAATCAAGCTTTTACCAAAGAATCTAATCTTTTTAACTCTAATATCTTCTTCCATCTTGTGATTCTGATATCATAAGCTCATTAACATCTTCAATAACATGTTTTTGCTTTATTCTCTAAAATAAATCTAAATTGAAAAACAAACATAAGTAACCGAAATAAAGATCGAAAAGATAACAAAAACTAAGAATAAAATATGTATAAAATGTGCGATTATGAACTTATCACTTTGTCATACCAAACCACCCAAACCATCTGAAAAAGATTAACTTCTTACCTTATTCAAGGGTGTACCTAGTCACTGATTATCAAATGCTTTAACATCAAATGTTTTAATAATTTGAAAATGACAACCCATTAACTTCAATATTAGAAATTATTTTGCTAGGAAAAAGTTTTGTTTGATTTTCCTATGACCATAACGAGAAAGTTCTTAGCATATGGGATATGGCATAACTTGAGCAAAGAAATAAAAATTCTCAAAGCATAAACCTTGAGAATGGAATCCTAATTTAATAAGCACTAATCTTGAATTTGATGTCTCCTCAAGAACTTGAGATGTCTTGAAAACTTTAAAGCTGAAAAGAGCAAAGATCCTATTAAGGCAATGGAAGCTCAAGATCCCTATAAAAAGATCTCACAAGATCTTTTTGAAAAGGTCAACAAATCAGCAGGCCACTCTTATGAAAGTTAACACGATGTCGAGAGATAGAGGTTGATATAGACTATGGTAAAGTCTAACAATTTTGGGACAAGGGTAAAGCACCAAGGAGAAGCCATACTGAATGAAAATGGAGAAAATCAACCTTTTTAACTAATTTCGCATGATATATGAAACTACATAAAAAGGCATTGAATGCATCCATTTACTAATGCATTATCACCAATAGTATTCACCTTACATTAACATTTACATTATTTAAGCACACCCTATGCATTATTTGTAAGTTTCCATGTGAGAAAACCTCATAAGATACCTTTTTATAAGAATCAAATGAGATCAAGCCCAATGTAGCTGGCCTTTTGGTAAGTCTAGTAAAGTTAGCCCATACAAAGAATTGAGCCTAATGATGCTAGTAGGCTAGTTTGGCCTAATTGGCCTATATTAAAAGTAAGCCTAGTGGTGCTGATAGGCTAGTTTTAACCAATTGGCCTATATCAAACATAAAAACCAATTATGCCAATAGGCTAGTTTTGGCTAATTGGCCTTTATCAAAATTAAGCTTAATGATGCTGGTAAGTAGGTCCTATCTAAATGACCCATATCTAGAAGTAAGCCATGATGATGGTAGGTGTAGACATCTTATTTTGTCCGAGCTAATTTTTAGCAAATTAAAGCATGGAGGTAAGAGGGGGCAATGATCATCGGGCGATGTTGTCACCTGATGAAAAAGTATTTTGAGGAGGTCAAGGAGGCCTAGGGATCAAATCAAAGTTAAATACAAAGATGTAGCATCAAATGACTTAGTTCAAGGCATTCGGGGATAAAAGATATGAAAAAATTCATAATTTTACTTGAATGTATCGATACATGGTTCTCATGTTTTGATACAATGCTCCAACATGCTAAAAATTTGAAATGTTCCCATTTGTATTGATACAACATGTAGATGTATTGATACATAAGCCTCTGTATCGATACAGGACTTCATGTATCGATGCTAGGCCATGCTAAGACCAAAACATGCATTTTGTAAAGAAATGTATCAATACATATCAACATGTATCAATACAGTGGTTCATAGTATCGATATAGTGGTTCATAGTTTTAATACCATCAAGGTTTTTGGACCAAATGTATCAATACATTATGCAATGTATAGATACATGCAGGCCATTTTCATGGTCCGAGCACTTTTGATTCATCCACTATTGATCCAAAACTCAATTTTAACTCGTTTTTTTGCATCAGGAAAGATTAAAACACATGTCAAATTATGAATTTAGACTTTTAAATTAATCAAAACATTTTTTT
>JBBYHM010016966.1:0-10919 GCA_038381775.1 Adansonia rubrostipa
TATCAACATGATAGAAGATAAAACTATGCAGCCACCTTACGGGAGAAACTAACCCCTCATTTTCTATGGCAAGTCAAGTCTCAAGGCTAGTTTTTTGATACCTACACCAAAGTTAATTGTGGAGGTACCTAAACCATTCTCGTATAAGAGCAATAAAGTTATCCCATGGAAATTCGAGAATCAGGTAATGATGATCGGAGAACTAACTCCCTCAACTGCTGCAATGGAACTGTCAAGAGTTAGTCACATAACCCATAGCGGTAGGTGTTATGCTCCACTTACTCAAGAAAAATAGAAGGTTGATGCATTCCTAAGCACCAGTACCACTCAGGTTCGAGCAAAGAATTTTGAGCCCGAGAAAGTTAAGGAAGCAGTAAGTGAAAGAAAAGCCATGAAGTTTCTCAAGTTCATCAAGGACAGTGAATACTGCATTGTAGACCAGTTAAGCAAACAACCCGTAAAGATTTGTGTGCTATCTCTGCTTCTTAATTCAGAGGTTCACTGAAATGTATTACTGTAGGTGTTAAAAAAAGCATATGTGCTACCGGACATCTTTATAGACAAATTGGATCAGCTATTGAGCAAATCATAGCTGATAATTATATCTCCTTCACTGATGATGAGATCCCACCCGAAGGTAAGGGCAGTTATAAAGCTCTGCATATCACTACCCATTGTAAGGGACGCATTTTGTGCAAATTAGTAATGGACAATGGGTTAGCCCTTAATGTCATGCCTATGACTATATTAAGTAAACTCCTTGTCAATCAATCTAACATCAAAAGTAGCCACACCATAGTCCAAGCTTTTGATGGAACATGTCGTGGAGTAATTGGAAATGTCACAATCCTACTTCAAATAAGCCCATGTACATATGAAGTGAAGTTATGAATATTAATCCTTCTTCCAACTGCCTATTAAGAAGGCCATGGATACACTCTACCGGAGCTGTCCCATCCTCATTCTATCAAAAGCTTAAATTTGTGATAGATGACAAAGTAGTCACCAATGGAGTTGAAGAAGAAATGATTGCCATTGCTTTCACTGAGGATATCTACATAGAGCCCAATGAAGAAGCACCAGAGTCATCCTTTCAATCCTTTGAGTTTGTTAATGCAATATTTATGGGAGAAAGATTGCTAATAGTTAAACCTCACCTATCAAAGAGTACCCACTCGAGTTTAAAAATGAGCATTGGCAAAGGTTCCCATGTTAGAAAAAGGCTTGGCAAGAATCTGCAAGGGATGGCCCATGCCCTACAGGTTACCACTCGAGCCAACAAATGAGGCCTAGGATTCAAGGCCAATGCGCACTTAAGAAAGTAGCAAGAAAAGATGATCTGCAACTAGGAGATGACATGATCATTAAGTCAAGAAGGGGAATCAAAGTCGATAATGTTCTCGTCTTTCCATGAGATATTTCATTCGAGAGGACAAATTGATCCAAGCCAACCAGCTAAAGATGTCTTGGTCATCTTAAACAGAGCACTTAACAATCTCTATCTCTAAGATACCTAGCTATAAAATTCATATCCTTCCAACAAGACCTGATTTCGATGACAGGGTCATGATAGAAGCCCCTGCACTTTTCCTGTCGCTTTCACGTAACATCAAGAAATGAAAATCTACCTGCCTTCGCCTAAAGGCAGATAGGTGTCTTATGTAAGGGGCATTTTTTATCAAACATTATCAATGAAATGACTTTTGCATATATCTTTCCATATTATGTATCACTTTTCAACCTTTTTTGCCTTTATTTTTATCTAATCCTTTGGTTGTGTGTGTGCCTTTTGAAATGTTTATTTCTTTACCCTTTTAGGTGTCATGACAACAGTGATATGGATGTGTCTAATAGGTTACTGAAGATTAATTTCGAATAGTCAATGTGCACTAGTAAAGTTGATCTTGAAGCGGATTTCGAAGAGAACTTCGTACTACCAGACCTCTTACGATTAGTTAAGCAAGAGGAGAAGCAGATCATGCCCCATAAAGACCGAATAAAAGTAATAAATCTAGGTACTCAGGAAGATCGAAAGGAGGTTAAAATTGAAACCTTAATAAAGTCAACGACTAGGACCAAGTTGATAGAATTACTCTAGGAATATCGGGATGTATTCACTTGGTTATATCAAGACATGCTAGGACTGGACAGTGATATAGTGGTCCATAAGCTTCCCATAAAGCACGGATGCAAACCGATCCGATAAAAGTTAAGGAGGATGAAGCCGAAAATGCTTTTCAAAATTAAAAAGGAAGTCAAGAAGCAGTTTGATGCAGGGTTTATTAGAGTAGCCAAATATCCAGAATGGGTTGCCAATATAGTCCTAGTCCCAAAGAAAGATGGCAAAGTATGAATTTATGTTGATTATCGAGATCTGAATTGAGCTAGTCCTAAGAAGAACTTCCCATTATCCCATATCGACACTTTGGTAGACAACACGACCAAGAATTCTCTGTTCTCCTTCATGGAAGGATTCCTAGGCTATAACCAGATCAAGATGGCGCCTGAAGACATGGAGAAAATAACTTTTGTAACCATGTGGGGGACATTTTTACTATAATGTCATGCCTTTCAGACAAAAAAATGCTGGGGCAACCTATCAACAGGACATGGTAGCCCTGTTCCATGACATGATGCACAAAGAAATTAAGGTCTATGTTGACGACATGATTGCCAAGTCAATGAAAGAGGATGAGCATGTCACACACATTCAAAAACATTTTGAACAGTTATGAATATTTCAACTCAAATTAAATCCTACGAAGTGTACCGTCGAAGCCACTTCGAGTAAGCTTCTAGGCTTTATAGTCAGCAAAAAAAGGATTGAAGGTGACCTAGACAAAGTCAAAGCCATTCAAGATATGCCACCAGCTTAAAGCCAAAAGGAAATGAGAAGCTTTTTAGGGAAACTAAACTATATTACTAGATTCATATCCCAACTCACTGACAAATACAACCCTATCTTTCGGCTTCTTCGCAAACAAAATCTGGGAGAGTGGAATGAGGCATGTCAAAAAGCCTTTGATAAAGTCAAACATTATCTGTCAAGCCTGCCAGTGTTGTTATTGCTGGTGCCCTATCAACCTTTAATCTTTTACTTGGCAGTCTTAGAGAAGTCTATAGGTTGTGTATTAGGGCAGTATGATGAGTCAGGAAAGAAGGAAAAAGCAATCTACTACTTAAGCAAAAAGTTCAATGAATGCGAGTGGAATTACTCTGTAGTCAAAAAGTTATGCTATGCTTTAGTGTGGACAACCAAGAGACTCAGGTAGTACATGCTGTATCACACCACGTGGTTGATTGTAAAGCTTGATCCTATCAAGTATCTATGCGAAGCCTCTGCACTATCAGAAAGGCTAGCTAGATGGCAAGTCTTGCTTTCTAAATATGAGATTACCTATGTCAGTCAAAAGGCCGTCAAAGGCTGTGTGATAGCTGACTTTTTGGAAAGTTAAACTACAGATGACTATGAACCCTTAAATTTTAACTTCCTAGATGAAGATTTAATGTGCATTTCTAAAGGCGAAGATGCCTCCAACAAAGATCAATCCTAGAAGATGTATTTTGATGGAGCATTAAATGCTCAAGGACATAGAATTAGGGTAATATTAATGTCACCTGATAAGAGTCATTATCCATTGACAGCAAGGCTAAATTTTAACTGCACGAATAATATCGTAGAATATGAAGCTTTTGTCATAGGGCTTTAAGCAGTCGTTGAAAAAAATGTCAAGATATTATAGGTGTTCAGTGATTCGGCCTTAGTCATCTACTAATTGAAAGGGGAATGGCAAACTTGCAATGCCAAGCCGATGTAGTATGGGAAGCTGATAGTAGAGCTCAAGAAAGAATTTGATGATATTAGTTTTCAACACTTACTTGGAGAAGATAACTAAATAGCTTATGCTTTGGCTACCTTGTCATCCATTTTTAAAGTCAACCAAGAGTCAGATGTTGCTCCCATCCAGATGAGCATCTACATAACTCTGGTTCATTGTCATAGTGTCAAAAAAGAGAAGGATGGCCTGCTATGGTACTATGACATCCTTCATTACATCAAGGATTAGCAATATCCCAAACATGCAACTGAGACTGATAAAAAGATTATCAGAAGGCTGGCTATGAGATTTATTCTCGATGGAAAAATCATATAGAAAAGGAGTCACGATCAAGCATTGCTCAGATGCGTTGACACTTCTAAAGCCAAAAAGATCCTAGAAGAAGTTCATGAAGGGATTTATGGCACACATGCTAATGGACATCGGATGGCCAAGTAAATCATGAGAGCGGGTTATTACTAGTTAGCCCTCAAGAGAGACTGCATCAATTACGCCCGAAAATGCCATAAGTGTTAAATCTATGCGAACAAAATCAATGTCCTTTCAGTGCCATTTCATGTCATGATGGCCTCATGGCCCTTCTCCATGTGGGGCATGGATGTGATCAGGTCAATCACCCCTAAAGCTTCCAATGGGCATCATTTTATCTTGGTAGCGATTAACTATTTCACCAAATAGGTAAAGGTTGTCTTGTATGCTAATGTCACTAGATCGACCATCTGTAAGTTTGTCAAGTAGGACATCATCTATAGATATGGCCTTCTGAATCAAATCATCACAGATACTGCAAGCAATTTAAACAATAAAATGATGCAAATGGTTTGCTCATAGTTCAAGATCCAACATCATAATTTTGTCCCTTATCGCCCAAAGATGAATGGCGCAACCGAGGCAGCCACTAAAAACATTAAAAGAATAGTTAAGACAATGGCCGAGACTTACAAAGACTGGCATAAGAAGCTATTCTTTGCACTTCATACCTATCAAACCTCAGTTCGCACTTCCACGGGTGCTACCCCATTTTCTCTTGTCTATAGGATGGAAACTATATTGCCTATCGAAGTCAAGATCCCTTTTTTTAGAGTCTTAATGGAAACCAAACTTGAAAAAGCTAAATAGGTCAAGAACAAATATGACCAGCTTAACCTTATCAAGGAAAAATGCATGAAAGCTATCTACCATGGTCAAATGTATCAAAGACACATGATCCAAGCCTATGACAAAAAGATGCACCCATGACAATTTTACCCAGGCAAATTGGTATCGAAGAAAATTCTCCCAATTCACAAAGATGCATGAGGCAAGTGGACCCCTAATTGGGAAGAACCGTATGCCATGAAGCAAGCCTTCTCGGGAGAGGTCCGAATCTTGTCAAAAATGGACGGCAATGTCTGGCCTAACCCAATCAATTCAAATTCCATCAAGCAATATTACACGTAGAAGGCGAAAACCTAAAAATGTGTCCTTCAAAAAAAAGAGAAAACAAAAAACAAAAAAAAACAAACAACAAAAAAAAAAAGAATACAAAAAAAACAAAAGCAAAAAAAAAAAGAAAACAAAAAGTGGTTCAAATGAAAATTCGAAAAGGGCATCTGGATAGCCAATCAGATTATAGTTGAAAACCCATAAGAGTAACTTGAAAAGATCAATTTTGATAGGGCATAAACTGAGAGTACCTACAGGACAATGCAAAGCAATCCTAGAGATCTTCCAAAGAGTAGCTCATACTAATCACATTTATTGTTCATGAAAGATCCTGAAAAGCACTTAAGGAACATCCATGTCATGATTGTCAGGGGCATCTTCCGCCCGAAAGATCATACTTCTTGCCACCGAATCACTTGTTTGTCAAATAGTATACTGAGTTATGTCTTTTTGTTTTCATGAATAAATATTGCCTTGTTTCTTTTAACCCCTGTACAATTCACATTGCACTTGTCATTTAGTTGATAATATTTGATAATAAACTGAAATATGCATGAGGACATCTTGATATTACATCGAAAAGAAAAAAAAGCACAAAAAACTCCTCTCATGCCCTGATCATCAAAACCATGGACTTTTTGCGTCTAAACACTCACTCAGCATGACCATATACCAAACCATTTCTTGCTTTCGCAAGCCATATCTCAAGAAAAAACCATTTTAAGCTAACCAAAAATTGACCCATGCATTCTATCCAAATCCTATCGAAACTAGAGACATCAACCTAATTAGGCAAACAGTCTCCAAATTGCTGACAATGCCTTATAATTATCAGAAAAATGATTGAACCTCTCAACTTGGGAAATGCAATAATCCAAATTCTTGAAAGTAGCTTTTTTGTCATATCTCCAATGTAGTCGGGACAACCTACAATCCTTAGCGGGATTAGGAAAATTCCCTTCCATAGTTTTAACAAAGATAAAACACCATCCCTATGAGAGTCTGAATGACGTATAAAAAAAACTATAGCTATCTCTTGTATTAGACCTCATATCATGCCATATGATAGCATTCCACATCATGCATTCACATTACCATCATGCATCATGATTTTTTGCAATGTTACTTTAAGCCAAGTTCACCAAACCTCCAAGGAGTCCCTAGTAAGAACTCTAAGCTTCATAAATCGAGCATTATTTAGGAGGCACCTCTTTAAAGCCCATAAATCAGTGAAACATTTTTCAAAGCCCATAAGTCAGTGGCATCATTTCAAAGCCCACAAATCAGTGGCACCCTTTTTAAAGCCCATGAATTATTGGCACCCTTTTCAAAGCCCACAAGTTAGTGGCACCCTCTTTTCAAAGCCCACAAGTCAGTGGCACCCTCTTTAAAGCCCACAAGTCAGTGGCACCCTCTTCAAAGCCCACCAGTTAGTGCCACCTTCTTCAAAGCCCATAAGTCAGTGGCAACCTTTTTAAAGCCCATAAGTCAAAGGCACCTTTTTCAAAGCCCATAAGTTAGTGGCACCTTTTTCAAAGCCCATAAGTTAGTGGCACATTTTCAAAGCCCACAAGTCAGTGCCACTTATTCAAAGCCCATAAGTCAGTGGCACCCTTTTCAAAGCCCACAAGACAATTGCATCTCTTTAAAGCCCACAAGTCAATGGCACTTTTTTGAAAGCCCATAAATCAATGGCACCTTTTTAAAGCCCATAATTCAGTGGCACCCTTTTCAAAGCCCACAAATCAATAGTACCTTTTCAAGCCTATAAGTGAGTGGCAGCTTTTTAAAGGCCACAAGTCAGTGGTAGCTTTTCAACACCCATAACTCAGTTGCATATTTTCAAAGCCTACAAGTTAGTGGCATTCTTTTTAAAGCCCACAAGTTAGTGGTACCTTTTCAAAGCCTACAAGTAGTGGCACCGTTTTTAAAGCCCACACAAGCTAATGGCACCCAAGTCTGAGTCAAAGCCCACACAAGCTGGTGGCACTCAAATCAAAGCCCACACGGGCACCCAAGTTTATGTTAAAGCCTACACAAGCTGGCAGTACCCATATAAAAAATCCACGTTACTCTGCACCTATCTAAGAGGGTCAAACCTTAGAAAACCTAGCACCCTAGTGTTCTAGGTAGTGTCATTCCACCTTAGAGAAAATAATGTCTATTCATCTTTACCCTATTCCTAATTTTTAGCAACGATCAAAAAAGGGCAGCTGTAGACACCTTATTTTGTCCGAGTTAATTTTAGCAACCTGAGGCATGGACATGAGAGGGGCAATGATATTTTATGGAGGTCAAAAAGGCCTTTGGATCATATCAAAGGTAAATGCAAAGATGTGGCATCAAATGACATAGTTCAAGGTGTGCAGGGATAAAATATATGAGAAAATTCATAAATTTTCTTGAATGTATCGATACAATACTCCAACATGCCAAAAATTTAAAATGTCCCTATTTGTATTGATATAAAATGTAAATGTATCGATACATAAGCTTATGTATTGATACAGGAGCTCATGTATCAATATTAGGCCATGCCAAGACCAAAATATGCATTCTGTAAAGAAATGTATCGATACATATTAACATGTATCGATACAATAGTTCATAGCATTGATACAATGATCATTGTATGGATATAATACACTCTAGGTTTTTGGACCAAAATGTATCGATACATACATGCCATTTTCTATGATTCGAGCATTTTTTACTCGTCCACCACTGATCAAAAACTTAACTTTAACTTATTTTTTTGCATCAGAAAAGATCAAAACCCATATCAAATTATGAATTTGGACTTTTGAATTAATCAAAACATTTTTTTAAAGTCTAAATTAGATCAAAGGGTCAATGTCATATGATCACCCTACTCCTCCCTAGTTTGTTAACCTAGATCACCATCAGCCACCCTATTTGCTGGAAAATTATTTTAGTATTTAAACCAGCTACCCTATGTCCATCATATTGGCAGTAAGTTGCTCCCTATGCCACTCTATAGCCACCAAGCTAACATCACTTTGTCCCCCTTGAGAAATGACTAAAAACACTCTTAAATTGGCTCCAAAATGCTTGTATAAATAGACCACTTATATCTCAGCTAAAAAAGGTTAGATTCCAGCTCATTTTTAGCTTCCAAAAACACATTCCTACACCAAGAAAACCAAAATCCCGTAGCTCTTCACTCACCACCCAAAAATAGCCTTAAAAACACTCAGTCTCAACGATTACACGTTCTAAAAATCACCCTCATCCATACTAGAACTAAAACCTTATTATTTCTCTCTTTTTTCTTGCTTATTAATAATAAGGAAAATAGGGAAATTCAAGCCATCTCTGCTGCTCCAACTATTTGGCCAAAAATTACAATTTTGCTGGTATAACTTTTTACTTTATCATTTTCATTTTTTGTTTTTTAGCATCTTCATCATTTTAGTGAGTTCTCCATGTTTCCATCACCCTTTTAGGATTCTCATGCACTATTGTGGCCTTTGGTTGTGGTAGTTTAGGATTTGGAGGCCTTAATGCCCCTTTGATGTGCAAAATGCCTCATTTCATCCTCATTATTTTGATAGCTCTTGCTCATGCATTTTAAGCCATATCCACGCATCTTGTTATGATTAATCCATGTATAAATCATTAGCCTAACATATTTCAAGCATATTTATACAGTAGCTTGCATCTTGTCATGAATCATTATCATTTTCAGCTTCCATAACATTTTTATTGTCAAAGTGCATAACACTTTCTTTGTTTAGACCATTGGTAAAGTTTGCATCCCTATTTATGTTTTGTGCGATCCCCTTGCATGTTCATTGTCTTCTCCTTATCTAAATGCATCTTTGATAGCCATCAAAAATTGATTTTCAAAATCTCCCTAAGCCAAGCATGTTAACCTTAACCAATGAGGATTAGCATGAACTTAGCATTTTGCTTAAAGTTAACAAAATATCTTGGGGAAAATTAAGTTTTCCAGATCTGGAATCTTGGTTAAACGAGCTTAAATCTTCTAATTTTGCAACAAAAATGGCCTTACACTTATTACCAAAATGTTTGTGCCTTGTATTTTAGTTAAAACCTTAAGTGGTATGATCAACGGGCTATTTTACCATCAAAAAATACTCTGAGGTTGTGCAAATGAGTTCATGATGCTCATGCCACTCTTTCCTATTAGTCATGGACTTTCGAATGTCAATGACTGGAGTGTGGACCCATAAAGATAAAGAAAATAAGAAATATCCTCTATTTTACTTTGTCCCCTACTAGCAGCAGCACTGTTACAAATTCAAAAATCACTTTAAAATCCAAAATGATTTTTCATTATTACAAATTAAAAATTCACTTTAAAATCCAAAACAATTTTTCATGAATTTTATAATATTTTTTTCTGGAAAAATGTCAAAATACCTTTAAAACGAGGTCTTGTTCATCCCTGAATTAGTCTGGATGAAAGAGTTATGATTTTTCAAACCTAGACTATCTAGAATCCCTAAAGCAAATAAAGTGCATTATGGTTGGGCCTTTTAAGCCCAGCAAATAGTTTTCTCAAATCCATCCAACATTTCTCCTAAAACGTTCATGAAATTTCATTCTTGGAAAGGTATCATTTGCAATTTTTTTATACCAAATGAGTCCGAAATGATTTTTTAAATTTTGACACACCTTGTCCCTCGTATGCTCTGCCAGCAGCGAAATTAATTCGAACTTGAAAATTTATTCCCCAGAAAGTGACTTTTTAGGATATTTGGAATATTTTTAGGTCGACCCTCATTGAGTTACCTTTCTAACGGTATCTTATCAACCCTCTAAAGTCTTCAAACCAATTTAGAATAAATTTAGGAAGCAGGATAGTGCAATGTTGTCCCTTTTTTTTTTATTATGGTCAAATTTGAGTTATTTTCCTGAATTTTATCTAGAGACATTCGAATGTCTCTGCATAACCCCGATCAAACTCGAAAATGCTTTAACCTCCCATAGGCTCGTATCAAGGCACAAACATATTTTACATCTTTGCCATCCTTATTCATAATGACTTCTTTTGCCAAAAGTTGTCAAAATGCTCACACATTTCCTAAATCCCAAAGTTTTGTCAACTTAGGTTTTCCAACTCAACTTCTCAAAAGAGTGTCAGATATGTCACTTTTAGGGATACTCCAACCTCAACCTTTCAAGGGGATACTCCAACCTGCTTTTGAAAATTGTTGAGATTGAAAAATCTTCCTTTGTCAAAATGATTTCTTATCCACGGGGATACTCCAGCCCTGACCTTTTGAAAGGATACTCCAGTCTCACTTTTCAAAATTATCAAGATTTAAAAATCCTCCTTTGTCAAAATTATTTTTCATGCATCGGGATACTCCAACCCCATGTTTCTAAAGGGATACTCCAACCCTGTCTTTCAACTACAATTAATTTTTTTCTCCTTCTCAGACTTCCATGAATGTGTCAAACAAATCTCATTCAATCAAGAAACCCAGATGCATCTCAAAAATTGTTGATTCGGTTATTCCCAAATAATCGATGCTAATTGCGAGATAAATTTTAGTAGTCCATTCATTTTCTTTATCATTGAATTGAGTGATCCATGTTATTTTACTTCATTTATTGCCTTACTAACATGATTTCTTTGTGATGATTATTTGCATTCATGTTTTC
>JBBYHM010016998.1:0-10914 GCA_038381775.1 Adansonia rubrostipa
TGATTTCATGATTTTTAGATTATTTTGTAATATTAGTAAACATAGGGACTAAATTGCAAAATTTATAAAAGTTTTTTGGGACATTTTTGGCTTGGTTGAGAGCTTTGTAAGCCATGAGATTTTTGATTTGGGTATTTGTAAACAATTTTTAGGCATTTCTAATATGTTAGGGTCATTTTATAAATATTAAAAAGTTTAGGTACTAAATTGCAAAATATGAAAATTATATTTTATGGCTAAAATGCTTGGCCGAACCTTCTTGCATATTGTTATCATGACATTTGTGTTGATTCTTTGCTGGTTTGATGATTTTTAATGATTTTTTATGGTACTTTACCATATAGGGGTTAAAATATAATTTTACAAATTTAACGGTTACTTTGTAAATTTTAAAAAATTTTTAGGCACGTTATGTGGCAGAATCTTTGTTGATATATTGGCTACATTTTCATGTAAAATTTCATATGATTTTTATAATTTTTAGGTTATTTTATTATGTAGGGACTAAAATGAAAGTTTAAAAAAGTGCAGGGACTAAATAGCAAATTTTCATATTTAAGGGGAAAAATGTACATTTCATCAATTTTAATGCTTTCTATTATTTCTATGGCCTTCCGTAGGGATATAGAAATTTTCAAAACTTTTCGCATTTGTTCAGTCCTCTGAAGGATACGAAATGTAATTTTTAAAAATTTGGGGGCTTGATTACAAATTTTGCATTTCAAGCCAAACTTAAATTTTTAGCTTATCCATTTAGACTAAATTCATATACTTTTCATCATTTAAGTGTCCATTAGGGTACCAAGATACTTTCACGTAGAAGGTCTACCCTAAGGGTATTTTGGTAATTTTTTAAAAATTAAGTCCTAGATAGGAATTAGGATGCTTTTATGCTAAAGGTGCAAATTTAGGATAGGTTTGTCTAGTTCTCATCATTTTTATATCTATTAGGGGTACTGAGATACTTTCATGTCGAAGGTATACCTTATGGGCATTTTTGTAATTTTTCTCACTGAGATACTTTCATGCCAAAGGTGAATATTCAGGATTCATTTAGCCTTCTAAGGTCATTTTAGTGTCCATTAATGGTACCGAGATACTTTCATATCAAAGGTATGCCCTAGGAGTATTTTCATAATTTTTCTCATCGGGATACTCTTATGCCAAAGGTGAATATTTAGGATTCACTTAGCCTACGAGGGTCATTTTAGTGTCCATTACGGGTACCGGTATACTTTCATGTCGAAAGTATACCCTAGGGGCATTTTTGTAATTTTTTCACTGAGATGTTTTTATGCCAAAGGTGAATATTTAGGATTCATTTAGCCTTCCAAGTCATTTTAGTGTCCATTAGGGGTACTAGCATACTTTCATGTTGTAGGTATACCTAGAGGCACTTTCGTAATTTTCCATCGAGATATTTTATGCCAAAGGTGAATATTTAGGATTCATTTAGCCTTTTAAGGTCATTTAGGTGTCCATTAGGGGTATCAGGATACTTTCACATCGAAGGTATACCCTATGGGCATTTTGGTAATTTCGCTAGAACCAAGTCCTATGTGATTGCAAGGATATTTTCATGTCTAAGGAACACATTAGGAATAGGCGTGTCATTTTAGATTGTTATTGAGTTTTAAGAAGTTTTATAATATTTTCAATAAAATATAAATTTTCTTTTTAGGAAATTAAGGCAATGTCTCCAAGTTAAAATAATACGTAGAATTTCTCCCAAAAAATGAGAGAGGTTTTATGGATTATTTTAATTTCAAGACATCCTTTTCAAAATGGAAGTCAAGATTTTATAAATTTTAAAAAAATAATAATAAAAACTTTTGCATTCCTCTGGCCTTCCACCGGGGTGCAAAAGATATTTTTAATTTAAAACCTTTTGTGTTCCTCTGGTTTTCCGTTGGGATACAAAAGAGAATGATAAAAAGCTTTCGAGTTCCATTAGTCTTCCGATGGAGTACAAAAGAGATTTTAACTTCCAAAATTTTGAAAACTTGATCTTCTTAATATGGAATAATAAATCCATCTTAAAAAAATTATTATTTTGAGAATCTATAATGCCATATGTTGAACCGAATAAAAATTAAAATTCAAGTTAACACGTAATTAATAAGGTATCGATTTTCGGGCATCACGAGAGGGTCGATCCTTACTTGTGTTTGTAACCGACTCCGGACCCTTTTATATGATCTTTGGTATGATCGCGGGCCTTGGAGTTTGTATTCTAGGGTTTTATAACCCCCGAAATATAAAACTCTGATAGGTGACCAATCTCACCTAACCCAAATAGATTGGTGGTGATTCCAAATAAATAGTCATTTCATAATGACTATTTAAGGTTAAGTTGAGCAAGCGATTCATTTTGACCACCCAGTCCCCAACAATAAGAAGATGTCAATAATGATATGGCCTATAAAAATAAGAGAATATAAAATAGTAATAAATTTAATAAATATAGGAGCGAGGGCCATTTAAGTTAGGCTTGGTTAGAATTCGTATCCGGGCCACGTTGCAATAGCTTGGCCACTCCACTAGGGATAGCTAGAGAGTCAAGCCTAAAATTAATTACATGTTAACTAAATTTTGATTAATTTGGTTTCAACCAATATTTAACTATAATTCCCGATATTTTCAAAATAATATTTTTTCATTGTATTTTTTACCTATAAATTTAAGTATATATTCTTCATATTTTTCACTAACCCTTTTGTTTCCTTTACAGCATTATTTTTGAGGGGAATTTAGGATAGGGGTTTTTACTATTTTTTAAAGTGTTAAGTCATAGAAGGTAAGTCATTCCCCCGCACACACTGTGCACATGCATATGCATTAGATTCTCTTCCATATATATGGAAGGGGCATAGGTACCTAATATTTTAGGAGGAGGTGATGTAGCTCTGCCTTTTGAGGTGTTAGCCTCTGTCTGGGCCAGTGAAAAGCCTATTGGGTGTAAATTCCTATGCCTGCCTGAGGTGTTAGCCTCGTTATGGGCATGGAAGATACTACCATTTGAATTGAACCCTTTTTGACATAAACCCATGATGGGTAAGGATTAGGGTATCTCGTTAGTTCTTTCCAGACTCGAGCACCTATTCGAGAACATATTTAGATGTCTAACCCAAACCTCATGTAATGAGCTATAGGAGACTCACCTAGTTAGAGCCATAACCAGTTTTAGAGGATACCAAATTAGGTATGCATAAGGGAACACTTCTAACCGTTTACTATTATGATTTGAGTTTCTTCATATTTTTAATTGTATGTTTTGTTGTTATGATATATTTTACTTTTATTAATTTGTTCTATTAAGAAAGAGTTTTTTTTTTTTATTCTTGGCATCACATATATATATATCCCATGGAAACGTGTAAATTCATTCATGCACTTGCAAAGTTTACATTCTTATATGACCATGCATTCATAATTTCCATAAAGTATTAATTCATTTCATTTATTGTATTTCAAGAATCAATAGATGGGTGATAATTCAGAGGTAAAGGTCAATATGTTCACGTTTATCTAAGAAGAGTTCAATCATAAAGTCCATGGAATGGAAAATTTGCTCAATAGACTAATAAAAATGGTTGAAGGTTTACTTGAAAGAAAAAAGATCACACATTGGAAGTATTAGAATATAAGGGAAATCAAATGATTATGAATATAACTTTTTAGGCTACTTACCAGATTTTGTTAATATAGGATTAAAAAAATGAATGATTAGGGTTCACAAAAATCCCTTAGAAGCATAACACAGTTTGGAAAATTTAATATTTGCAAGAGCAATTCCTTTTGGTACTTTGCTTTTAATTTTGTAAATATAACTACGTATGACCACAATCAGTGGACAAGGTAAAGAATTTTGGTAAGTTGTACAATGCTGTTGAGTCATGACTCAAATTCTTTGGATTCCTGCTTCTACAATAATCTTTATGTCTATTGAATCATGTCTCATTCACTAATTTATATATTTGTTCATTTATTTTGTTCATTCATACAATTTTTTTTTCATTTATTGACATACATACATGGATAATAATAAAGATTAATGTTGACAAGATATATGTATTCATGCATACTGATTTAAGTTCTTTTTTCATTTTTTCAAGGTGAAGTAACACAATCATGAAATGCAAGACATCACAAACTGCAAGTTCGATGAAATTTCTCAGAACAAGCCAGTCCGTTTGTACAAAATAAAATATTATTTATACTTTTGTCAGGAATTCGGGGAAGTACAAGCTTAAAAACAATTCTTTAACATTTAAAATATACAGTCAATAGACACTAATATTTGCTTCCTTTCATAAGGGGCAGATGTAAATATCATTGCATAAAAACAAAATTGGGGTCCTTGACTTTAACAAGAATGAAAGGTCCTACAAAAGCAAACCCATAACTAAAAAATTATTATTATTACAAATAGTTTCGTATCATAACAACACTTCTGCCAAGGATCTAGGGAAGTGCAGGTGAAATGCAACCACTTTATGATGTTTAGTACATGGAAGTTAGTCCCATAATACATATTCATATTGACCAAGGGGCGACAGGTAGTATATGTGAGACAAGAAAGTAATTCTATCATAGCTAATAGGACCCTAAGAAGTTGATAAAACAAGGAAATCCATTCGGACAGTGTCCTCGACCTAGCTTTTCATTGTTTAGTGACCTCAACAGAATCAGATGATCTTTGTAATTCCAAAAAAACTTGGAAAACTCTCTACCCAAGGTGGTACAATTCAAGTGTAGGTTGCAACACTTTTTGTCTAAGGCTTCCATTAATCAATGCATATTGTTCAATGTGAAAATAATTTCAGAGCATTAACATGGTCGGTAGGAGATCACAGGCTGCTATAAATTCCAATTTCAATTACTTGGACGATTCTTTGACATGCAATAAGCTTTTGGATTCATCTTTTTTGTTAAAGAATCTAGTAAAGAATCAAATCTCATATAATGGCTGTGCTCATGGCATGATTGAAATGGTAGGAAATAACCACGAATCTTATGGAATTTTTAAGGTTGAGAACTTAGAGTTTGATACACCTTTTGATGTTCCACTAGTTGATTTACAACTCAGCCCTCAAGGATGTCAATTTAGCAAAATTTTGAAGTTAAAGGATGTTTATCAATGATGATTGGTCCAAAGGTCATTGACCTTTTAGTAGTATGCCAATCAAGGGCAATTTCTATCTCGACTTCAAAATTTCATACATTTTTTATGAAATGAATTTTGATTTGTAAATAGTATGCATACTTCACTAACCATGAATTTTTTTCATAATGATTTCCAATATTTAGGATAATGAGAACATTTTGAAAAATTTTTCTTCGGTAGGTGATCACCATTAGTTTGAGCTCTCTTAGAAAGGTCCTTCACTTCTACATATATAATTCTCCCAAACATTCAGCTATAGACCTTTCATCACTATAGACTTTCCACACCTAAATGTTCTTTCTTATAAATTCCTTGAAGGTCGAACAAATAGGTTATGCTCCTAAAAGATTAAGATATCGATGGTTTGACATGTGTTAAAATAACGATAGTAATTTCAAGATTTCCCTTATTTTGATAATCTTTTGCCATAATTTTCATGACACTCTTCCAAATCCTTAATTCAGGAAGAATGACAGTGAACATAAGCCAAAATATCCTTTTCCTTTGAACAAAACCTTTTCAAACCAATTTTTAATACATAAGATATGAGATCCGAGATTTTTTCTGACCCAATCTAATTTTTTTTTGTAGAGGCTCAACCAGTCGGTGGTGGCTATGAAGCCAATCATATTAAAGGGAATATCCTAAGCCTTTATTGAGTGCAACATCATGTTCTTGAAGTATTCAAAATGATTTTGAAAAAAATAATATTTTTTCCTAGCAAAATGCTTGACTAGTTCCAATGGTTATGTTTGAAATGAAAAATAGCCTTCTTTCTTTATCTTTTCTTAAATATAGAAAATTATTCTCTTTGCAGTCCCCTTTAAGCTTGACAGTTTATTTTATTTCTCTAAACCCTAATCAAGGATCACCCTCCATATTAGGGGGCAAGTGAAGCAAAGCTTCAAGATTAGAAGGGGCAAATTCCATTATAAAGTTACGAGAAGAATAAATCAGACGTCATGAAGTAAATTTTGTAAAAAGAAAAAAGTTTAAATTTCAAGTTCAAATATTCCAAGTGAAGAATGAAGAAAATTTTAGGTTCTTTCAAAATAAAAAACGATGAAAGTTTTGAATAAAGAAAAAAGAGAAATAAAAAAAATGAAGAAAACAAAAGTTGCTAAAGAAAAAGGTTTTGTTCATCTTGAAAGACATGCCGAAATCAACTCTTTCTGAAAAGAACTGATCCTTAATTCAATTACCCTTAAACACTTTATTTGGGCATATTTATCATTTTCTTTTTAAACCCTGAACCATGACCTACATTACATACTTAACAAAGTCCATTTTGATCAAACATAGCTATCTGGCTATTCCTACGAAGCTCTTTAAATTTTTTTTTGAATGACTTTTGAGTCTTTAATAATATGATGGGCAGGCTTAAAGGCCTAAGAATTGCTCCTATTAATAAAAATAGTCACTAATCTAAAAGAACCCATCATTCTAATTCAAAAATGACCCCAAACTTTAGAAAATTTCATGACCTCAACAAAAGGTTGAGTCAAATGCCCTAACATTGATTCTTTTCCAAATAACCTTTTAGAACTTTATACCTAACCTTGAGAATTAATGCTTACCAAAAGCCTTTTAGATCAATCCTTTGAGTCTTGGTGTCTACTAGTATTAGTTTAACACTTGTCAGGCTATTGTATTTGAAGATTAAAAGGATGTTATAACTTGATGGTTTATCTTTCAAGGAATCCTTTAAGCGAACATCCATCTGAATTTGGTCTTACTAAACCTTGACCTTGTCATATTAATTTCTTCAAGACAAATTTCAGTAGTACAACCCTATTTATGCCTCTAAATTCTTTTTTTGGTCTTATTCAAAGAAGTCCCGAATAGTGATTATCCATCATAAGAAATTTTTAACATCATGATGAAGATAAAATATCCATTACCCTTGATTTTGGAAAATCCATGGTTAAAATTGTTTTAGAAGTTTCATAGATTTTGATCAATTTTTTTCCAAGGTTAGAATGAGAAGGTGATCTCATTCCATAAATCCTAGAATTTTGATGAAATATGATGTTTTTCATGATTTCATAGAAGTAAGCAAATATGCCTTGAATAGATATTTATCTAATTGCAAAAGTTATATCACTGAATCGATGAACACTAATTTAATATTTAATATTTGATAACTTTTCAAGAAAGATTGAACGATTCTCTAAAGAAATCTATCACATTCTCATACGATCCTATGGTAAGGTAGGTGAAGAATGCTTTGAAGAAACTTTGATGGTGATATTCAAAGTATCCAAAAGTATGTTTTCAATACTTTGATGATGATATTTGAAGCATTTAAAAGAGTTTTTATCACCTCTTCATGTAATCTTATGGCAAGGTAGGTGGAATGGGATTTAAGTTAGTTAAGTGCTTCATCTTGATAACTGATCAAGTTTCAAATGTTAAACCAACCTCTTACCTATGTTGGCCTATTGACTTTGTCCCGGTCAACCTTTTTATCCCTATTGACTTGTCGGCTTTATCCTAATCACCTTTTTTATCTCTGTTGACTTGTTAACTTTGTCCCAGTCAATTTTTCTCCTTGTTGACTTATCGACTTAGTCCCAGTCAACGTTTTATCCTTGTTGACATGTTAACTTTGGCTTGGTTAAACCTTTTCTCCTTGTTAACTTGTTGGCTCTGTCCTAGTCAACCTTTTTGCCCTTGTTGACTTTATCCTAATCAACTTTTTTATCCCTATTAACTTGTCGGCTCTATCCCAATCAACCCTTTTACCCTCGTTGACTTGTTAACTTTGTCCCAGTCAACCTTTTTATCCCTGTTGACTTGTCAGCTTTATCATAGTTAACTTTTTCTACCTGTTGACTTGTCAGCTTTGTCCCAATCAACCTTTTATCCCTATCGACTTGTAAGCTTTGTCCTTCTCAACCTCTTATCCCTATTGACTTGTTAGCTTTGTCCCAGTCAACCTTTTTATTCCTATTGGCTTATTGGCTTTGTCCCAATCAACTTTTTCTCACTGTTGAATTGTTAGCTTTGTCTCAGTTAAACTTTTATCCTTGTTGACTTGTTGAATGTCTCAGTCAACCTTTTATCTCTCTTAGCTTGTTGGCTTTATCCCAATCAACCTTTTTACTCATTGACTTATTGGTTTTATCCTAATCAACTTTTTATCTAAGTTAACTTGTTGACTTTGTCCTGGTCAAACTTTACCTATGTTGATTTATCGGTTTCATCCTAATCAACTCTTATCTAAGTTGACTTGTTAGCTTCATCCTAATCAAACTTTACCTATGTCGATTTGTCAAAAGTTGACTTGTCAGCTTCATCTCAGTCAAACCTTACCTATATTGATTTGTCAGTTTCATTCTAATTAACTCTTATCTATGTTGACTTGTCAGCTTCATCGCAGTCAAACCATACCTATGTTGATTTATCGGTTTCATCCTAATCAACTGTTACCTAAGTTGACTTGTCACTTTGTTCTGATCAAACCTTTCAACTTTTATCTAAGTTGACTTGTCAGCTTCGTCCTAGTCAAACCTTACCTATGTTTATTTGTCGATTTCATCCCAATCAACTCTTACCTAGGTTGACTTATTAGCTTCATCTTGGTCAAACCTCACTTATGTTGATTTGTCGATTTCATCCTAGTCAACTCTTACCTAAGTTGACTTGTCGATTTTATCCTAGTCAAACCTTATCTATGTTGATTTATCAATTTGATCTGAATTAACTCTTATCTAAGTTGACTTGTCAACTTCGTACCAGTCAAACCTTACCTATGTTGATTTATTAGTTTCATCCTAATTAACTCTTATCTAAGTTGACTTGTCAGCTTTGTCCCAGTCAAACGTTACCTATGTTGATTTGCTAGTTTCCTCCCAATCAACTCTTACTTAAGTTAACTTGTCGACTTTGACCCGATAAAACCTTACCTATGTTGATTTGTCGATTTCCCAATCAACTCCTACCTCCCTCGATTTGTCAGCTTTATCCTGGTTAAACCTTACTTATGTTGATTTGTCGATTTTATCCCAATCAACACTGACCTAAGTTGACCTGTCAGCTTTGTCCAGTTAACTCTTTTCATTTGTTGGCTTATCAATCTTATACCAGTCAACCCTTTTCATTTGTTGACTTGTTGGTTTTATCCCAATCAACCTTTCATTTTCATTAACTCACAGATTTTGTCTTCGCCAACCATATCTTCGTTGACCTGTAGGTTTTCCATCAGTCAACCTCTTGCCTCTATTGACTTATTTGGTTTTATCCCAATTAGCTCTTTTTTTTTGTTAACTAGCCTAGTTTTGTCTCACTAAGCTACCTGTGACTTAGGTCTCACCCTAATCGTCGTGTAATTTAAAAATTCCCCTTAGGGCTAATTAGCTTTTATTTTCATCTTGAGCTCAGTTTTCAAAGCTTAATGACCCAAACAAAATCGTGTCTATTTGGTCTTTGCCCTGTTTTTGATTCTTAGCAATGGTCAAAGAGGGGCAGTTGTAGACACCTAATTTTGTCTGCGTCTCGTTTCCAATAATCTTGAATATCCGAGATAAGAACTTATTGGCCATCCTCATTGAGACTGATATTTTTCAGATGAACAAGACATTTTCAAGACTTTTGAGTCATAATTTAAATAATCGTAAGTTCACATGACAAAAAAGTCATATTCTGAACTCTAATTTTGAATATATAGGACAGATATTTAAGAAAAAAATTATTTTTTATCTTTTCTTGTCAAAATTTTGAAAATTTGTTTCTGCAAAAGATATCTCAGTCAAATTTTTCATTTTTAAGAATTTTTAGAGAATTTTTCATTAAACTTGGATGTTGACCGTCGTATAATTATATGATACGTGTATAGCATTTATGCCAATATGCACCCCGAAAAATCATAAATATTCAAGGAAAAATATCTATTAGCATTTTCTATGATTAAGTGTTAAACTACAAATTTTGTAAATTAATTTTGAAATTTGCAGTCTTACGAGTATCATGCTCGTGAATTTTACTTTTCGTTCTTATTGATCTATTTTTAAAATTTTACAAGTTCATTTTCTTCACTTCGGATTAATGTTAAATAATATGTGGTCTTGAATTTGTTTTACTTTAGTGTCAATGGAATTCTATAATTTTTCTTGGTATTGAAATACGAGTTTTTCTTTACTCGTAAAATTTTTGATGGAATCCTCTCGAGTTTCAAATATCAAAATTCATCCAATATTATCATTTGATTCACATTAAATTAGTTTTGGAAAATTCATTTATTTTCATGAATTTTGAATTTTTTCCTTGAAATTTCCTTGTTTCTAAAATACGGAGTTTTCTATTCTGTAAATGTTTTTAGAGTGATTTTTCTTAGTCTATGATTTTTAAAAATTCATCAAAAATTATTACTTGATCCAAATTAATTCAGTTTTCAAAAATTCATTCATTTTCATGAGTTTTCATTTTTTTTTCCTGAAATCCCCATGTTTTCAAAAAACAAAGTTTTCTACTCCGTAAATATTTTTGGGATGATTTTTCTTGGTTTATGATTTTCAAAATTCATCAAATTTTATTATTTGATTCACCTTAATTTAGTTTTTAAAAATTCCCTCATTTTCATGAGTTTTGATTTTTTTTCCTTGAAATTTTCCTGTTTTCGAAAAATCGAGTTTTCTATTCCATAATTGTTTTCAAGGAAATTTTCTTCGGCTTAAAATTTTTAAAATTCATCTAATATTGTCATTTAACTCCCATTAAAACAATTTTGAAAATTTTAATTTATTTCA
>JBBYHM010017009.1:0-10913 GCA_038381775.1 Adansonia rubrostipa
ACAAGTTTTATTCTTGCTTTTCATCTTTAATTAATCCACTCTCTAATTAATTCTCTTATTCTTAAATACTATTCATCCTATTCCTGTTGTTTTGGCAGAGAGGCGATGGGGTGGAGCTTGCTTTACAACAGTGCAGTGTTTTACAGCGAAGAACGTTGGGTTGTTGCATCCTGTTCATGGGGTGACCAATTTAAACTGTTGAACCGGTGGTATGAAACGTCCTAAAGAGAGTGATTTATCCCATGCCTCAACACACACACTTCTAATTTTCTTTGAATTCTACTTTTATTTATTTTCTGTCAATTATATTTTATTTTTATATTTTATTGTGACGTGCCAAATACGAATTCGACCGTTAAACACCAATAAGGGAGTTGTAATTGATCTTTTATAAAATGTGATTACTCACCTCATTCTCTTCTAATTTTCCTTGAATTCTATTTTTATTTATTTTCAGTTGATTATATTTTACTTTTTATTTAATTATAATGTGCCAAATGTGAATTCGATCGTTAAAAGCTAATAAGGGAGCTGTCACTAATCTTTTATAAAATGTGATTAGTCACCTATATGAATTCATCATTTTTATAGTAATCCTAAGCTCAATGAAGACACCTTAAAAAGAATAGGTGCCGGTCTCCGATTTTAAAACTAAGTTTAGTAGTTTGGTTATGTATGACAATCCCTCAATGTTAAGGCCGTAAGATTTAATGATTTTATATTTTAATTTAATATTTAATATTTAACTATTAAAAACGTTTTTTAAAGAATTCTTCATCCTGTTGGTGGAATTCTAAGTAAGATTTTCTTATCTTGAGAGAATTTAAGAGAAAACTTTTGTTCTCTCAAATAAGCTATGTTATGAATCCATTTAGGTTGGAGGTCTTGGCACATAAGGCATATTGATGTTACCAACCCTGATCCATTCTTGAAGAAGAGCTTTCACTCTGTCTATTGGAACCGAGAGTAGAGATGGTAGGTCAACGCCATTATCTTATCTTCTTTTGAGGTTATCCCTCTTGGGATGTATGTTAGGCCATAATGAACCTCTTCTTTCCCTTGTAACTCCTCTTTGGATGGCATTAACTGTAGGAGTACTTTTTCTCAAGAACCTATTACTGCCCTTTATCTTGTTACAGTATTATTGGTTCTTCTAGCAGCCTTCACAAGCGTAGCAAAGGTTGATAAGGGCAAGTTCTCCAAAGGCACCATATATTCATCAAACATCCCTCGTATGCACACCTTTACTAACTCTTTCTTATCATGTGAGTCTCGGACGTCCAACATATTTTCCCTAAAGCATTGGATGAAATCTATAAGATCTTTCTTCGGCTTCTGCTGCTCTCTCTTTAAATCAATCAACATGACCTTCTCCTGAATAAAAAATGAATTTTTCTCCAAATATTCTACACATTTGGCTCTATGACCCCACGAAACCAAGAGCAAGGTTGACATACCATGTGTACACCTTCTCTATTAGTGACTTAGAAAATTCTTTTAGCTTTAAATCATCATCCAACCCAGCAACCCCTAATGTCTCCATAAATTTCATCCCATGCTCATAGGCATCACCATACTTTCCGTTAAACTGCTTAAACTTAGGATTAGTGTAGTCTTTTGGGTATGGTTTAGCAGCTACCCTAGCAGGGTATGAAAGTTTAAGATCAAACTTAAAAAAACTAAAGCTTTTGCTCTCCTGATCAAGCACCTATTGAGCTCTTCTTTCATAAAAAAGGTTTGCATCTCCATGGTCTGTGCCACCAATGTGGAAGTTCTAACTTGGGTTCAATTTCCAGCAGAAGTAGTTTAGGTGTTGGTGTTAAGGGTATGGATAGTAGTGTTGTTTAGGCTAAAAGTTCTAAGGGCTACAGGGTTAGAGGCATCAGATGTGTTTTCTCTATTGCCATTTGCGATGGGAGTGACTCCACCAGAGTTTATTCCATTTTCGTTATTAGGAAGCTGGGCATGCGAGGTAGTAGCATTTGAGGAGAATGAAAAGTGAGAAATTATCTCCATCATCTTTCTATTATTCTCTTTAAGCATTTGCGTTCTTTCTTCATTGGCTTTCATCATCTTTATCAGATCCTGGATGTAGGATAGGACTACTGCGTTTTGGTTTCCAATAAAGTCTTTAGGAAAGTTTTACTTAATGCAATCGCTCATCCCTAGAGGAGTCACCAAAATGTAAAAAGTTTTTTTTGAATGGATAAAAAAATGTTGCAAACCAGTAAAATAGAATGTAATAAAAAGATGGCAGAGAGAAAGATTGGAGCAGTCCCTAAAAGATAAGTACGGTGGCAGGTGGTAATAATGAGGGTGGTAAGTGGTTAGGATGGTGAAGGTTATGGTGGTTTTAGGACTTGGAAAGAAAATTTATAGAGATTCTTTTAAAGCTATAATTTTGCCAGAATATGCCAAAAAAACCCCAAAAAAATCCCCCTTTATAAAACTTTGGAATCCCTATTTATAGCCTCTCCCAGAGAAGTTATAAGAGTAGTGGATTGAGGTGAAAGTTACAAGAGTAGTGGGTTAATACCTAAGTTAACAAAATAGTGGGTTGAGGTAATTATAAGAAGTTACTCCTTGAGGGATGTTTTGATAACGTAGAGTGGACATTGGTTATATGATAACACGCTTAAAAATGTATTGTCTGTGCAATGAAAAAAAAAGATAGCACTCATATTCCAGAGAAAGGTTAAGAACAACACTTTTAACAATTTTCATATCTAAGCCTTCAAGCCATACTCTGGAAGACATACCAAACATGGAGAAAACCCAAGAATCCTGCCAACCTTTCGGGATTAACTCCACAGTCATTATTGCATAGAACCAATTGTGTTAGATAACATTGCTGCCAAAGAGCTTCGTACCAAAGTACTTGTGCCAAAATACTTATACCAAGGAACTTGTGCCAAACTACCTATTCTAAAGTACTTCTGCTAGAATACTTATGCCAAAGTACCCATGTCAAAGTACCTGCTCCAAAGTATTTCTGCTAGAGTACTTATGCCAAAGGTTCCTATGTCAAAGTGTCTATTCTTAAATACCTGTGTCATATGTCATTAACCAAAAATAGTCATCTACACATTTTTTATTTTAGGTAAAGAAGACAATTAGAAAAACAAGATCAATAATCAATAGGAATCACTCATTATGAAACAAATAAAAACATCTTATACAATATAAAATAAACAATCATTTACATGGATTAGTAATGAATTCAAACAACTACAAAATATTTGACAAAGTATTGTGAGCTTATGCGTTGGGCCCAGGAATGGACCTTATGGGCCGATACATAGATCAGCGCCCAACCTAACCACTATGCGATAGAGCAATTGTTGTTTTTTTTTTAAATAATTTTTCTCACTTTCAAAAAAATCTTCGTCTCTCTTCAACAGCCACCACCTATTCTGAGATGCCCAGAAACCGACTAGAACTCTGTCAATCACATCGTCGCTAACCATCATTTACTGACAACCCCCGCCATCAAAAATACCCATAAATTCAGCAAGATGAGCTCCCGAATTTCTCTTCTTTTTTCGATTATCTAAGCAATTTCCTCAAAATCAATTTAGAATATCTATATCTAAATTTTGAGCCTATAGCTATCCATAAAAACTCAATTAAAGTACCTCTAAGTTTCCTATACTATATCATCTAATGCAAATTAATCTTTATAGTAGAAGGATGGGTAATTTACTCCTTATACTTTTAAAACTAAAATAAAAAAGTAAACTTGATAACAGCAATAACAGAAACTATAAAAAATACTTGCGTAAGGTTTGACTTTTGTTAAAATAATGATGTAAAGGACTAACATAGACATAAAAGTTATAAAATATTACATTATAGAGGGTTAACATTAATGTAACACTTATAAATTATTATATTCTAAGATGATATGGATACAAAAAAAAATATTAATTGTTCAAAAGATCATTTTTACTGATTTTAGCTACGTGGTATCTGTAATTGGTTATGTTAAAAAAGTCATAACGAATAATATTATTTAAGTAAAAAAAAAAACTCTTAAGTTTAAATTTTGAAATTATCCAAAGCGAGAAAGAAAAGAAAACTAAAAACACAAAAAAGAAAGAAATATGAAATTGAGGAATCGGAATTTTCTAAAAAAACTCAAATCTCATCTATCCCAAATCAAAGAACCCTAATTTGGAATCGAAGGATGGATACATCTCATAAAGGAGGCATGGTAACTCATTTAGAATCATCATAGTGTGAAATTAACGCTAAACAATCTTCTTCTCTCTATTCAACAAATTAGAAGAAAGAGATTCAATTTCTAATCAATAAATTAGTATCTTCGTTTTTACTCCATAGCTTTATACCGACCACAAAGAACAGATACTAAATACAAAACTATTATAGCACTTACTTGAAGAAGATGTTGGAAAAGCTTTCGTCAGCTTTGGGTGTATTCCCTTTAATAAATTCATAAATCTACAAATTTAATTCTAAACAAATACCAACTAAATTTCAGCATAATAGAAAAAAAAAAAAAAAAACCCCACAAAAAAAATCAAAATCAACCTAAAATTTCCAAACAACTACAGAAAATCAACTATTTCCTTGTAGATACGTTAACCCAACTATTTTGCAGATTTTTCATAGATTTCGATCTCTTCTTTTTTTATGATTAGGATATGTTTTCTTTTTCTTTTTTTTTTTTTTTTTGTTGATGGTTTAGGGAATTTTGGAATTTTTTATTTGGGATCGATGTAGAGATTGGAATTTTAGAGATTTTTTATTTGGGAATGTTACGGGATTTTTCAAATTAAAAGTCTTTGGGATTTTAAAGTTCATCCAGGTTGAAAGGTTTTCTTTAATTTTCATATCTTGGTTATCTTTTTAATTTCATTTTTTTACTTTATTTTTTACTTTTTTTTCAATATTTTTTAATAATAATTTAACATGGCAAAAGTTTAATGAGTTGACTGATAAAGTAATATCAAATGGAAAATAAAATTGACATAGCATTTAAAAAAAAGTTGATAATTTAATATGTCTACATCTTTCAAAAATATTATATTTTATTATTATCAAATATCATTTAATAGACACATCATCATAAGAGATACATCATCTTTTAAACGATTTTTATTATTGCTTTAATTTAAAAAGTATAAGACTAAATTATAATATTTTATAGTACAGAAGTTAATTTGCACTAAATGGTATGGTACAAGAACTTTTAATGTACTTTAACCATAGAAACTCGGCCGGCAACCATTACACAGCCATCAAATCCTCGCTGGGCCTTTCACCATCCTTACTCTAGGCATTCATCGTTTTGATTTTTGATAAAATCACATAGGCATAAAACCTAATAGATTGGAAATTGATTACTATGTTTATTTCTTATGGGTTCTTTTCCTCATATTCTATGTGATGGTGTCCCTATTTCTAGTTTACATTCGATGAGAGAAACTTCTATAGCTTTTCAAAAAAGGATATGATCTTTATCTTTTTGTTTTTTTAAATTCTGACCTAATCTTATGTTTCAAAATGGTTCAACTTTTTTGTTTTTCTCTTTATCGAAGATGGAGGAGGCAGTATGAATTAAATGATGAAAAAAAAAAAGATAAAAAGAATATAATAATAATAATAAAGTAAAAGTGATCAGAATGGAAGCAATATGAAACATTTTCCAATGCTTCAAATTAAAAAATGTAATAATGGAAGAATGGAATTGAAAAGGGTTATCAAATGAAAGACAATTAGGAAATTAATGTACAAGTTTAAATTATGGAATTAAAAGGTTAATCTAATGAAATCATACTTAATTAAAGATAAAGTGATTAGAATTAAATTTGGGAGAGGATGAGATTGGAAATAAATAAAGTTTAGTGCTAGGAAAATAATAAAAAGGAAAAAACTCTAATTAAAGAAAATGAATGGGTGAAATTTAAAATAGCCTAAAATAAGAATGGAATAAAAATAAAAAATGGTTTTCTTGGTTAATAGTATGGGATAAGTACAAGGCCAAGGCCCCCAATGGGCCTTGGCCTTAAATTCATAGGAGCTTGGCCAATAGGAGGCAGAAAACACATTAGATAGACATTTACAGCCCTCTCCCAAAGTTTTAGTTACCCTAGTGCTTTGAAGCTATCTCCTTTTATCTTTTAGAGACTGCAGACTTCACCATTCTCTTTTCATTTACGTATAAAAAATCCGGCAAAAAAAAAAAGGAATAACGAAAAAATAGAAAAAAGAAAGATAAAGCTTACCTTTTATACTTACTTCTGGTATATTCATCTTTGCTACTTGTTCTTTCTTTTTTTTTTTCTTTTTCATGCGCCTTCATGGTATACATAACCATCTCATGGTTTTCAAAACTCCTTATTGTCCCCTTTATATTTTGATTATGGCTTTAAAAATGTGGAAAATTTATTTTTTTTCCATGCATTGTATACCTATTCATGTATGTGGTCTATTGTGATGCTTCCCATGCATTATTTATGTTTATTAATTGTTGGTTCTCTATCTTGTTAACAAAAAGGGGTATGAAGCTTCCTAGTCAATGACTTTGGTCTTGGATAGGTGGATGATTCGAATGTTTTTGGTTCATGCTACCATCCTTGAGCTTACCTCCTTTAGCTTTGAAAAATCTAGTTTTAAAAACATTCCAAGGTTATGAAAGATTGGGTCCAACTAATAAACCTACATCTTTAAATATATATATATATATATATATATATATATAGTTCTTTGAGCTTCTTGAAACTTAGGGAAGAATAAGTTTATGTATACTTGGATGTTGCTAGAAATAGGCTATAAAAGTCATTTTTCAAGAATTTTGCAGCTAAGATTTCCATTAGGAGTTAGAGACCATTGTTAACCTTTGTTATGACCCATTTTGGTCAAAGATTTAGGGTTCATGTTTTAGCCATTTCAAGGCCATAAAAAATCAAAAGCCTTTAGGATGGCATTAAAATTCCATCTTTGTTTGTTGTAAGTGGCCTTCGATTCGACCTAAGATTGGCCTTTCATGTTGGCTAATGTAGCTCCCCTATTTTAAATTCTATCGGACTTGCAACTAGGTCTATTTGTGAAATTTTGGTGCTACCAAATGATTTCATAAAGCTCTCAAAAGATCAAAATTAAAGGTTTATAAGTTAGCTTTCAAATGCTACAGGTTTCATGCTTTTACAAGTCCGTTTGGATAGGTAATAAATTAATGCTTCGTCTACCATTCAAGTCCCTTGCATCGAGCGACCAGAATAGGTTGCGCTTTATATTTTCGCCCATCATTTGAATTTCTGGGCAATTTGTAAGCTTTAAGATTAAACCTTACTAAGTTAGCTTTAATTTTAAGGCATTCAAGTCCTATGCAACTATGGAGTCCGTTTCGGTATAAAATGAGCTAGCTTTCATTAAGTGCATAGTAGCCCATTTTGTTTGATTCTGAAGGATTCAAATATCTAGCTAATATCTTTGAGCCTTTAGTCTACTATCAACTTCGAGGCATTCGAATGCCTCAAATTGGTGTCATACTCATCTCTGTAGGGTTCACATAAGTCCTCACATTCACTCATTTATCTTCGCACTGGTTTAGAAAAGCATTCGAATCCCATTTTGCCTCTATGTCAAAATTCCGTTTTAACTTACTATAATCCAATTTTAATAGCTGTTTTAATGCCCAAATCATGAATATCTTTGAAGTTCGTCTCTAACCTCATTCAATTACTTCTTTAATTACCCGAGACATTTCACAAGACAGATGTCATGAGGTCCCTTTTTTATTAGTTTTCATATGTAATTTTTACCAATTTTACTTTAATTTAAATTGCATGTCTATATTTCTTGTTTAATTATGATATGTCAAACTATCATTTATCATATTATGCCATGTCAGGTGAAATCCATTTTTCTTATAAAATGGGGCAATGTTCCCAAGATTTTCCAAATCTTTTGTGATGCTATATTTCAAAGTAACAAGTTGGGAAATGTTTTTACATGCGAAACTCCTATATTCTGCTGAGCTATTGGGGAGTATAGGAAATTTTGAAAATAGAAAAATTCAAGATCATTATAATAAAATTGATCTTTGAATGTTTTATTGGAATAATTGGTAAATTCATGTTGGATTGAATTAATTTGTACCTATGATTTAATTGCCATCATTATAATTATGCATTAAAATTCATCCTATTCTAAAAGTAAGGCAATTTACCTGAGTCAAAGTTAATTTCAGATCATTTTCCATGCTATTGGGAAGGACTCCGAAAATGACTTTAATTTGATAACATCATTTTTAAAAAATAATGGCTTGAAAAATATTTCTATTTAGAAACTCCTTTATTCCACTAAGCTGTCGAGGACTATAGGAAATTTTCAAAAATACAAGACTTCTGAATCCTTCGAATGAACTTTTTTTTTAAATAATTTTTTATTTCATGTTGGATTGAATTAATTTATCCTATTCGTCATAATTATGTTGCCATTGCCTTGATCATGTGTTAAAATTCATCTTATTCTGAAAATAAGTTAATTTTTTGGATTAAGGTTATTTTTGGATCTTTTGCAATGCTATTGGAAAGGATTCATGAAATGGCCTTAATTCAAATATACCTTCTCAAAATAATATTTCAAAAAGTGTTTTCCAATATTAAAAACCCTTCTACCTCTCTAACCTGTCGGGGAGTAGATAAAACTTTAAAATTATAGTAATTCCACTGAAAAATAATTTCTTAGCATTTTTAGGGGATTACAGCCAAATATTGAAATCAAAGCCATGAAACTTGAACATAGATAATGTATGTTTAGGAGGTATTGATTTTAAGATATTGCAAGCGTGCGAATCTTTCCCCACGTGTAACAATTCTTGAAATCAATTTTTTCTAGTTTTTAATGCAAACTCTAAAATCAATCTTTTAAAAGAATTTCAAAAATTTTAAAAGGGACTAATTTTACTAGGTGTTCGATCTCATGTAGCCTAAAAGTTAACGATGACTCTTATTTTCCTATTATTACATAATAGCCACAAAAGAAAGTCAAATGAGTGATTTGTTTTAATAACTCTGCCTTAGCTCTAAACAAGAAATGATTTTTTAGAAGTCTGATATGTCATGTTCGCATTGGACATGTTATGACAATTGTTGTTATGCTTTACTCAGTTTTCTTTTTGATGAAGTTTATGGCTATTATGGAAGATCTTAAACTATTAGAAAAGAAATTTGGGAAGTTTTGTAGAAAAAATATGAAATAGAAGAGGCAAGAGCAAATATGTATGTTCATAGTTAATGGTTTCATATCCCAATGGTGGACAATAAGACGATGACGGTCCGAAGCAGATAATTGGAAGTACTAGCCCATAAATTTCTATCATAAGGGATAGGCATCGGTGATAATCATATAGTGGTAGCAATTACAAACAAACTGCCATCTTCATGGAAGAAGCTCAAGAAGATGATCCACCATAAGCACAAATAAATCTTAATTGAAGTCTTATTACTGGAATTTATGTCGGAGATGAAGCCAAAAATCACAATGCATGTGAAGGATATGATTAATGTTGCTAATCATTTTAAAATGAAGTCTAAGAGGAAAAAATCTATATGAACAAGTTGAAGGGTTTTTTATGCCTTACAAAAAAAAAAAAAAAAGCATGAATACATATTTACTCTAGGTGGTGCTACAATTTGTTAGAAATCTTAAAAACAACAAATTATTTTCAAGTCCATAACAAAGGCAAAATTGATTGCTTTACCATCGGTTAATGAAAAAGCTAGTAGATTAAGAGATTTGCTACATGAATTCATTAATAGAAAAACTCTAGTGACACCTTTACTTATTCATTGTGATAGCACTGCTTTGATAAATGCATATATGTTTTTACTAAAAATCCGGACTTATTCATAAAAAGAACAGCACTAATGAAATCCTATTTAAGTAATAAGATAATTAGTATAAATTACATTTGTACAGCAACAGGTGCTAATAGGTTAGGTGAAAGACATAGAAGAATAGTGGAGTAAAATTGAGTACGGCTAAAGAGAGAATCGAAGAAGAAAGACTTGCATAGATAAAGTGAGAATTTTGATGCCAAAAGTTCTCAAATTAGTTGTGAGCACTCCTATTTAGAGGTTCCAAAATATGAGTTACAAACATGGGCATTTAATAGTATAATAGGTAAGGTTATCAATTACTAGGTATTGATGTTTTGTTCGATTAGAGTTTAGATTGTTGTTGGTTATAGTAAATAGTGAACAAGAGTTCACCATTTGTTCGAAAAGAAAATGAAAAATACTTATCTATAGGGAAAGGTTAAATGAGAACTTGTAATTATGTCCATATCTAATCTACCAAGACAAGCTTTCCATAACATCGAGGAGTTAAATTAACCCAAGAACCTACCATATTCTAAAGTTATTTCCACTTTTTTGCTTCGTTGAAGTAGTATTAGGTAAAACGCTGTTTATAAAATAATTCTCAATGGAGGTGCTTTCCATGAAAGTTTTGTTCTATAGATTTTTCCACGAAGGGGTTGTTCCATGATGTTACTGTTTTTAATAGAAGTTGTTATGACAAAAACTATTTTAAACAAGTTTTGAGCAGGAGTTATTCTAAACAAAAATTATTTTGAACAAAAGTTGTTCCAAATAAAATCTATTTTGAACATGTTTAGAAGTTATTCAGAATAAAAACTTTCCAATGAAGCAACACAGTAAAACAATTTTATCTTTTTTTTAAAAAAATAATATAATGACTAACTAAAATCAAATATCTACATAGTTTATCGATAAAAATGTAGAACTTCTCATAAGAATACCAACCTAACAATCGAAGATTATGTGAATTGGGTTTCAAACTAGAAAGACGAATTATTAGAAGTCCGTTGAAAGATGCATCATTTTGAAAATTATTTCCAATTGAGGATTGAGTTTTCAAAC